>KQ992737.1:0-12207 GCA_001598015.1 Dorcoceras hygrometricum
ATTGTTGTTTGATTTCGAGGACGAAATCCTTTTTAGTGGGGGAGAAATGTGAGACCTGGAAATTGTATGAGATTAATTTGGTTGGAATTAATCGGTTTAGAGATTTTTGGTGATTCATATCTCGGTTTGGATGTTTTGATTTCTTTTTCGGGTCAGATTTCGCGTTTAGAGCATTTTTGGAAGTTTTCGTATTTTTGAGTAGAGATCTGATTGTGAGATCTGGTTTTTTTGAGAGAGCTGGTCGTTTTGGTGAAATCCAGTCGTAGCGTGTTTTGGTAGCACGAGATTCCTAAATGCCATCATTTTAGTGAAATCTGGATGCGTTGTGTTAAGTGAAAGCTGGTAGCGTGTTTATAACCAGCCGTTGCTTTTTTGTTTGTTGAGGGCAAAACGATAGCGTTTTGATAAGTTGGAGCGACTCCGTTTTGGTTGTTGCGCCTGGTACCAGCAGCGAGGAGTTGTTGCGTCTGGTTGTCCAGCTGAGAGCAGATGTCAACGATGGTCAACTCTACTGTAGCTTGCGTCTGTTTTCCTGTAGCTTGCGTCTGGTTGTTTTGCGCGAGAGCTAGCGACTGGATGACGTAGGTTGTGCGTCGTCGTTTTGGTTTAGCGCTAAGGAATCCAGTCGATGGGTTAGCGACCAGCTGTTGGGTCTGTGCGACGTCGTTTTATTAAGTTGGAACGAAGCGTTTTGATGCAACGTCTGGTATCAGCTTTTGAGTGTTATATAATCCAGCTTTTAGATTTGAGAACCAGTCGTTGGGTTGTCCAGCTTTTGAGGATTTTGTAGAGCAACTGCTGGTTTTGTCGGTGGACATTTTAACCAGATTTCAGCAGTCGAGAGATTTATTTAAGGAAGACTTGGTCTTCGAATTGAGATACCGGACCCATACTTAGTAAATTTCCCCGATTGTCGACCTCTGTTTCTCGAACCCTAGTACTGTTCACCGTGATTTTTATCCGGCGATTCCCGTCATTTCCGGCCATCATTTTTCACGTTCGAGGTAGTGTTGGACTCCTCTTGGAGAGCTCTTTCATCTCATACCCTTTTTAGAGGCTGTATTTAGCTGGAGCAAAGGCACGAAGTTGCTGTTTACATTCGTGCGTTTTGCGGTTGCAGGTAGCTTTTCGAATTGTGATGGGATCTTGTTCCTACCCTTGTTTTAAGCTCCATGTGTTGTAGTATGGATGAGAGTTGCGCCTGGTACCAGCAGTGAGGAGTTGTTGCGTCTGGTTGTCCAGCTGAGAGCAGATGTCAACGATGGTCAACTCTACTGTAGCTTGCGTCTGGTTTCCTGTAGCTTGCGTCTGGTTGTTTTGCGCGAGAGCTAGCGACTGGATGACGTAGGTTGTGCGTCGTCGTTTTGGTTAGCGCTAAGGAATTCAGTTGATGGGTTAGCGACAAGCTGTTGGGTCTGTGCGACGTCGTTTTATTAAGTTGGAACGCAGCGTTTTGATGCAACGTCTGGTATCAGCTTTTCAGTGTTATACAATCCAGCTTTTAGATTTGAGAACCAGTCGTTGGGTTGTCCAGCTTTTGAGGATTTTGTAGAGCAACTGCTGGTTTTGTCGGTGGACATTTTAACCAGATTTCAGCAGTCGAGAGATTTATTTAAGGAAGACTTGGTCTTCGAATTGAGATACCAGACCCATACTTAGTAAATTTCCCCGATTGTCGACCTTTGTTTCTCGAACCCTAGTACTGTTCACCGTGATTTTTATCCGGCGATTCCCGTCATTTCCGGCCACCATTTTTCACGTTCGAGGTAGTGTTGGACTCCTCTTGGAGAGCTCTTTCATCTCATACCCTTTTTAGAGGCTGTATTTAGCTAGAGCAAAGGCACGAAGTTGCTGTTTACATTCGTGCGTTTTGCGGTTGCAGGTAGCTTTTCGAATTGTGATGGGATCTTGTTCCTACCCTTGTTTTAAGCTCCATGTGTTGTAGTATGGCTGAGATTAGTTACTGGATTTTAGTGTTTAATTCCTGCCGTGAGCTTTTGGATTATTGGCCGTGACCTTCTGTGTTGAGCCTGAGATCTTGTGTGTATCTAGCAGGTTGCAATACAGATCTGTCGGGCCTGTTTTGTGGTAATTGTTGCATAAAAGTTTAAGGTACGGATTGGAGCTTGTATTTACAGCGAGGTTATGGCTTGAATAATTTGTGAGATGGCTATTTGTTGGATGCGGTGATTTGTTGCCTGTTGAGGCTGCTGCTTGTGAGATTGGCCGTGAGCTATATGGTGTATACGTGCTGATGTTATTGTTTCGCATATGTTCATATGCTTGTTATTCCAGCATGTTGCATACACGCATTTGCATCTCCTTTCAGCTTTCGCAGCCATTGCCTTGTTGTTGTTGTTGTTGTTGTCTGTTTACTTACCAGGATGCGAGGGCGAGCGGTGATTCCACAATCTCATTTCCCCTATGCGCCGAGTGGCTAGCTAACTTAGTTCATAGGTTGGGTTGTTGATGTATCTGGTAAGGGTGGGCGAGTAGGGGTGAGTGGGTAGCAACCACATGTCCTACACTCACCGTGGCCACATATTTCTGTTGCAGATCCCGTAGAGCTGTTGTTTCCTTTATCATGTATAGCATCTGCATTTTATTCTTGCTGTTCACTGCTGTTTTATAGTTGCTCTCCGTACTGGGGTTTGACCCCATGTCCCTCTGGGGCTTGGTTGTTTTCCTTGTTGTGTTGTTTTCAGGAAACCCAGGTTTTACAGCTGGTCGTGGTTTTAGCCCAGCTGGTGGTGCGCCAGGAGGTGGTTAGATTATCCCAGTGGCGTATAGCATATTTATATGTATCAGTATTCTTAGCTAGGGGGATGCCCTGTGCTTCGTTGGTGTATTTGATTGTTGGAGTCTGATACTTGTTTTATTCTATACTGTTATTTTTGTGGTGGTTTTCCTGGGATTCTATTTTGAGTATCGTGCTATTTTAAATTATATCGTTTTAAACCGTCAGGCCAAAAACGAAATTTTACCCGCTTTTTGATAGTTTCCGCATGTGTTTGTGTGTTTTTACTCTGATATGAGCACGAGGCCTGACAAGTGATGTTGCTGATTTTGTGGCCAAGTGTTTAAATTGTCAGAAAGTTAAGGCTGAAAGGATGAGACCTGGTGGTCTATTGCAGAGTCTGAAAGTGCCCCAATGGAATTGGGAGCACATAGCGATGGATTGTGACGCATCTGCCTCGTTCCAACAGATGGTGCGATGCTGTTTGGGCGGTTGTAGACAGATTTTCAAAGTCTGCACACTTCATTCCCTATGGTATGACGTTTTCTTTGAAGAAAATGGCGAAGCTGTACCTAGATTTTATAGTACGACTGCATGGTGTTCCTGTTTCGATAGTTTCAGACAGAGATCCGAGGTTTATTTCCAGTTTTTGGAAGAGTTTGCAAGCATCTCTAGGGACTAGATTGGCTATGAGTACAACGTATCACCCCCAGACAGATGGCCAATCTGAGCGAACTATCCAGATTTTGGAGGATATTTTAAGAGTTGTTGTGATGGACTTTGGTGGTAACTGGCAGGATTCGTTGTCCTTGGTGGAATTTTCTTATAATAACAACTATCAAGTATCGATTGGCATGGCACCGTTTGAGGCGTTGTATGGCAGGAACAGCAGATCCTTGTGTGTTGGGAAGAAGTGGGGGAGAAGCAGCTGTCTTCTCCAGAGTTTGTGCAGCAGATGAGAGATCAAGTGGATCTAATCCGTCAACGTATGAAAGCTGCACAAGATCTCCAAGCCAGCTATGCGAATAAGAGGCGTAGGCCTTTAGAGTTTCAGGTTGGTGATCGTGTTTTCCTTAAGGTTTCCACTTTCCGTAGTGTTATGCGTTTTGGTCTGAAGGGTAAGTTAGCTCCTCGTTATGTTGGTCTTTATGAGATCTTAGAGAGGATTGGCCCTTTAGCTTATCGGCTGTTGTTGCCAGCAAAATTGTCTTCTCTACATGATGTCTTTCATGTTTCCATGTTGAGGAAGTATGAGCCAGATCCCTCTCATGTATTGAGGACAGACGAGGTAGAGCTTGATCAGACTTTGAGTTACGTTGAGTATCCTTTGCAGATCTTGGATAGGAAGGAGAAACAGTTGAGAAATAAAACCATTCCGTTGGTGATGGTTCAGTGGAGCAAGCATGGTAGAGAGGAAGCTACTTGGGAATTGGAAGAGAAGATGCAGCGTGAGTGGCGCATCTGTTTGAGTAGATGTTGCTTTTGTTCCAGTAGTTGGTTGCTTGTGTTTCTTTCCCCAGTTATCTTGAACTCTTTGTTTGGAGTTGAACGATTTCGAGGAAGAAATCCTGTTTTAGTGGGGGAGAGATGTGAGACCCGAAAGCTGATGAGATTAATTTCATAAATTAATCGGGTTTTGGTTTCAGCGTTTGTGTTCAGCGATCAGTAGTTAGCGTGAGTTATCGCTGGATGTTGGCGTTCAATAGTGGTGACGTCAGCAGCTGTCGCTGAGTATTTGTATTCAACAGTTGTAGCGAGATCAGCATTCGCTGAGCAGTAGAGAGTGCGCTAGCGTGTTTCAGCAGTGAGTGGTTCTACGTCGTCGTTTGGATTAGTTGGAACGACAACGTTTTGGTGTAGCGCTAGAACTCAGCTGTTGGGTTGAGCGTGTATCCAACTGCTGATTGAGGGATCAGCTGTTGAGTGAGTGAACAGCTGTTGGTTAGTCGATCAGCAGTAGGCAGCAGGTGACGTGTCCCTCTGCGAAGTCGTTTGATTTAGTTGATCGCTGTCAAGCGATAGGAAACAGCTGAGGAGCGATTCAGCTGTTGGTTGGGATATCAGCAGTGATAGCTTAAGTTGTCCGGGGTGTTAGTAGATCAGCAGTAGGTAGCAGGTGACGTGTCCCTCTGCGACGTCGTTTGATTTAGTTGAACGTGGTATCGACGTAATGAATTAGCTGATGCGAGATTTAGCTGTTGGTTGGGATATCAGCGGTGATAGCTTTAGTTGTCGGTGGATCTGTTTCCTAGTTAGTCAGTTGTGACTATAAATAGAGGACTTGGTCCTTGCGTTCAATTATTGTTTCCCCGACACTTAGAAATATTTTTCCCGTGAACCTTAACTTGTCGCGATACCCTAGTTACTGTTCACAGTAATCTTCTTCGTTTCAATTGCCGTCGGTAGATAGCTCCGACGAGAGCGATAATGGTAGAGTTGGACTCCTCTTGCTAAGGCGTTTCGTCTCATATCCTTTTCGTAGGAAGCGGAGGAGCTGGAAGAGGATCGCAGAGACATCTCCCTTGTGTAGTCTGTTAGCATAAGCGTCGGATTTCGCATCCTATCCTAGCTTGTTGGGGTAAGTAAAGATTCTACCTTTAAACTTTGTTAGAGCTTTCGTGGTGTCAGAAAGGTAGATCTAGCGCTGGTGGAGTCGTATCTCCCAGCTGCTGAGTTTCTGAGTTGTAGTCTTGAGCAGTTGCTTGTATTGGTTTAGCATGTGGTGGATCTACGTTGCTAGGACTTCCATAATTGAGTATGCCCGTTGTTTGCACGGGATTCTATTGTGGCAATCTGCATGTGCTAGGTATAATTCAGACGTTAAGGTACTGATGTTGAGCTTTGTTACAGCTACTGGATATGCGTAGATTATATGCTTTGTTGTGTATGCTCTTTGCTATTATTATTGTGCATTTTTATAATATCTGTTGTTGCATTTGCATACACGCATATTCAGCCGTTGGGCTCTGTTTCGCTAGCTATGCCTTGTATTCGATCTGAGCGTACCAGGATGCTGGGCTTAAGGAAGAGCGGGTAACTCCCGTATACCTTAAAGCTGGAGGCGCGTGCGTAACTCCCGTCCCTCATCTCCCTGCTGGGACTGTTAGCCGCTATGGGCGGAGTGGGTAGCTCCCACACCTCATGAGTGGCAACAACAGGTTGAGCTATTGTTGCATCTGGTGCAGTATACGTGAGACGAGTGGGTAGCTCCCATATACTCAGAATACATTTTGTGACTACTGTCTTCCAGCTGATTTTCTCCAGCTGTTGAGTTGTTATCCAGCTGTCGAGTTGCTGCTTTGAGATCCTTCGGCATTCAGCTCTTGGTTGTATTTCGATCTCCAACATAGCATCTGCATATTTATCTATTGCTTTCTGTTTGCTGTATTGTTGCTCTCGTACTGGGGTTTGACCCCGAGGTCCCTCTGGGGCTGTGTGTTGTTGCCTGCTGGTTGTACAGGATTTCCAGGATTCACAGCTGGGCGTGACTTTGATCCAGCTGGTGGTGCCCCAGGTGGTGGATAGAGTGTCCCAGTTTGCATATAGCATATTACGTACTAGTTCTGTCAGCCGGGGAATGCCCTGTGATTTAGTTTTAATTCAGCTGTAGCGTTGACAGCTGTTGTATTGTTGCTAGTATTTGTATTGCTGTACTGTTGAATTTCGAAATGTAAATTGGGATTTTAAGTATTGTGTTATTTTAAATTATCTGTTTAACCCGTCAGGCCAAGAGAAAAATTTTAGCCACTTTTTATTGCTTCCGCTAGGTTTTGCGCGGTTTATCTCTGAGTTGTGCACGAGGCCTGACATGCCCTGAGGTTATATGTATTCTGGGGGATCGTTGTTGATTGGATTTGTGATTACCTGTTGTTGTATGAGTTTTTATTTAAATCGTATTATATATTATTTGGTTCAGGCCCTACTTTATTTCGAAAATTTTTAGCCTTATTTTATGCTTCCGCGTGTATTTGCTTAATTGTGCTATTAATTACTGTTAAATAGCACGGGGCCTGACACTTTTGGTATCAATGCTTAAACTGGGATAAGCTCGTTTTCCTTTGATCACACTCGAGTCTAGGCACAGAGTTTGGATTTGATTTCGATTGACTCCGTGGCTTATGTGATTATTTTACTTGTCTCTGTGATTATCTGCTGTTAGTTCTTACCTTGAGATTTTATTAGATGCCGTTGAGAAGAGGTAGAGGTAGGACTGCTAGAAGTTCCGTTGAGGAATATAGGGCCTCGGATAGTGATGAGGGCATTCAGCAGAACATTCCTTTGCGTCGTCGAGAGAGACAGGCAGAGGTAGAGGATGTGACGAGACAGATTGGCGAGATGGAGTTAGCTCTGTCAAGGTTTCAGCGGACGAATCCCCCTACGTTCACGTGCGCTGAGGGAGGTTTGATGGCTAAAGGTTGGCTAGTTCAGATGGAAGAGTTGTTTGATACTTTGGAGTACGTCCCCGAGAAAAGATTGAAGCTAGCGGTGTTGCAGTTGAGGCCTGATTTGTTCCGGATGGTGTTGTCTGGTTCACCTGCGACGTATGCTGAGGCCGTAGATAGGGCTGCAGATATTGAGGAGAGTTTGTTGGAGGCACAGGCTCCAGTTCAGCCTTCGGTGGGGCGCTCTTTTCAACCGATGCAAGATGTGTCGCAATCGTTCCAGTCTCCTCAAGGGTCGCAGCAATCGAATCGTCAGAAGTTCAAACCGCGAGGCAAACAGTTTAAGAGAAGGCGCATTCGAGTTCCTCTGGTTCTGTGAGTTCTGGTGGCAGTAGTTCTGGTGGTGCGTTTTGTGGACAGTGCGGAGGGAAGCATGAGACTTCGTAGTGTCGTGGAGTTCGAGGTCTTTGTCACCTTTGTGGTCAACCGGGACATTTTGCTAGAGCGTGTCCTTTGATGGGAGGGCAGTCTTTGGGACAGTCGCAGCAAGGTTCCGCTGGTGGTTCTTCACAGCGACAGTAGCCTTTTGTTCCGTCCCAACGTTCAGGATTCCAACCTCGTGAGCCTTCTAGGTTTGGAGTAATTTCGAGCCCTCAGTTTCCGGGACCGCAGCAGGCTCAAGAGAATTCCTTGACGAGAGAGCAGGCTGATGAAATAACTATGGGAGTGATTCAAGGTACATGCTTTATCTTTGATTTTCCTGCACGAGTTTTGATTGACACTGGAGCATCACACTCTTTCATTTCTGAGTTGTTTGTGTATGAGCGTGGGTTGAATTCTTTCCCACTGTGTGATGTTTTCTCCGTGTCCACCCCTATTGGTGTGAGTCTGTTGTCCCGAGAGGTGGTGTTGGATTGCTTGATTATATTTGATGAGCATGTTTTGATGACCAATCTGATTGTTTTGGGAATTCGAGATTTTGATTGCATCTTGGATATGGATGTGCTGACTGAGAATAGAGCGACCGTGATTGTTTCCATGGTGTGGTTAGGTTTAGGCCTCGATCTGGAGAGAAATGGGAGTTCTATGGTGCTGATTCGCGACCTAATATTCCTATGGTGTCCGCCATGGAGATGTTTAGTTTGTTGTCGCTGGAGAATTCAGGATTTATGATCCATGTCCTAGATGTTTCCCGTGAGTCGAGAGTGGAGTTGAGCGAGGTTCCGATTGCTCAAGAGTTCCCAGATATGTTTCCAGATGAGATTCTTGGATTTCCTTCGAGAAGAGAGGTCGACTTCAGTATAGAGTTGGTGCCTGGTACAGCCCCGATTTCTAGAGCTTCATATCGGTTGGCGCCAGCAGATTTGAAAGAACTCAAGGATCAGTTGAGAGATCTTCTTGAGAAAGGCTTCATTAGACCGAGTATGTCGCCTTGGGGAGCTCCGATTCGGTTTGTGAAGAAGAAAGATGGATCTATGAGGATGTGCGTTATTTTCGGCAGTTGAACAAAGCGACAGTGAAGAACAAGTATCCGTTGCCGAGGATTGATGAATTGTTTGATCAGTTGCAAAGATCGGCCGTGTACTCGAAGATTGATTTGCGATCTGGCTATCATCAGTTGCGAATTAGAGACGCTGATGTAGCGAAGACCGCTTTCCGAACGAGATACTGGCATTATGAGTTTCTTATGATGTCGTTTGGATTTATGAATGCTCCTGCCGTGTTCATGGAATTGATGAATCGTGCCTTTAGCGAGTACATTGATCGATTCGTAATTGTCTTCATAGATGACATCTTGGTGTATTCGAGGAGTTTCAGAGAGCATAAAGATCACTTGAGGCTAGTGTTGCAGAGACTGAGAGACTCACAATTGTATGCCAAGTTCAGCAAGTGTGAATTTTGGCTAGACAGAGTTATCTTCTTGGGTCATGTGATTTCAACGCAAGGAATTTCTGTGGATCCTAGTAAGGTCGAAGCAGTTCTTAACTGGAAGCGACCTAGGAATGTTTCCCGACCTAGGAATGTTTCCGAGATCCGTAGTTTCTTGGATTGGCTGGCTATTATAGGCGTTTCATTGAGAAGTTCTCTTCGATAGCCAGGCCGATGACTCAGTTGAACCAGAAGGATAGGAAGTTTTGTCTGGACTAATGAGTGTGAGTCGAGTTTTCAGATGCTGAAGGAGAAGTTGACTACTGCTCCTGTTTTGGCCTTGCCTTCGGGTTCGGGAGGTTTTGTGGTGTGCTCCGATGCTTCTCTGAGTGGTTTAGGGTGTGTTTTGATGAAGAACGGGTACGTGATTGCGTATGAGTCTCGTCAGTTGAAGCCTCATGAGATGAGATACCCCGTTCATGATCTAGAGTTGGCTGCGATTGTGTTTTCCTTGAAGTTATGGCGACACTATCTGTATGGTGAGGAGTTTGTGGTGTACACCGACCACAAGAGTTTGAAGTATATCTTCACCCAGTCGGATCTGAATATGAGGCAACGTCGTTGGATAGAGTTGCTTAAGGATTTTTTATTACGAGATCCAGTATCAGCATGGGCGGATGAACTTAGTAGCCGATGCTTTGAGTAGGAATGCCCAGCCTACGATGCTTACATCCTTGAGTATCTCGAGAGTCCACGAGCAGTTGAGTACTTCTGGTTGGTGATTCCAGCTGAGTGATCAGTACTTTATAGTTTCTTCGATTCAGGTTGAACCATAGATTGTGATTGACATCATAGAGGTGCAGAGGACTGATCCGTATATCCATGAGTTAAGAATTAAGGCCCAGAATGGTCAGTCCGAAGATTTCTCTGTTGCTTCGGATGGGTGTCTGAGATTTCGTGGTAGATTGGTGGTTTCGAACTTGATTGATTTGAAAGAGACTATCCTGAATGAAGCTCATTGCATTCGTTATAGCGTACATCCGGGGGAGAATAATATGTACCATGCTTTGAAGTCTCACTACTGGTGGGAAGGCATGAAGAGAGACATTTCTGGTTTTGTTGCTCGATGTTTGAATTTCCAGCAGTTCAAGGCCGAGAGAATGAGACCTGGTGGATTATTGCAGAGTTTAGAAGTGCCTCAATGGAATTGGGGAGAACATCGCCATGGATTTTGTGACTCATTTGCCTCGATCGAGTAGGGGATGCGATGCGATTTGGGTTGTGATTGATAGACTCTCTAAGTCAGCCCATTTCATTCCCTATGATGTGAGATGCTCGATGAAGAAAATGACGAAGTTATATGTCTATCATGTGGTTAGATTGCATGGAGTGCCTGTTTCGATAGTGTCAGATAGAGATTCGAGATTCACCTCTCGATTTTGGAAGAGTTTGCAAGCAGCGATGGGTTCGAGATTGGCGATGAGCACTTCTTATCACCAGCAGACAGATGGCCAATCTGAGAGGACCATTCAGACTTTAGAAGATATGCTGCGTGCAATTGTGATGGATTTCAGTGGTGGCTGGCATTCTCCTTTCAAGAGTGTTATGAGATTCAGATATAAGGGTAAGTTAGCTCCTCGATTCGTTGGTCCCTATGAGATTGTTGAGCGGATTGGGCAGTTAGCTTATAGATTGAAGCTGCCTGATGAGTTAGCAGCGATGCATGATATTTTTCATGTGTCAATGTTGAGAAAATATGATGAAGTAGAGCTAGACCAGACCCTGAACTATGTTGAATATCCAGTGCATATTCTGGACATGAAGGAGAAGCAACTGAGGAATAAGGTTATACCGTTGGTGATGGTCCAATGGAGCAAGCATGGAAGTGAAGAAGCTACCTGGGAAGTTGAGGAAAAGATGAGACAGGAGTGGCCTCATCTGTTTGAGCAGCGTTTCAGGTAACTTAGAGTTTGATTGATTTTGTGATTTGAGTGATTTTGCTGCTGAATTGAGATTCTGTTTATTATTGAGATTTACTAGGCAGTATGGCATGAGTATATTAGGAATGGTGTCTAGTATAGTGCGTCATGAATAAGCTATCTTGCTGTTGTGATTTTGATTTTATGACTTGACTGATTTCAAGGACGAAATCGATTTCTAGTGGGGGAGAGTGTGAGGACTAAAAATCTGTTAAGTAAGATTTAATGGCTAATCAGCTTTTGGATTAAGATTTGTAATGGAAATTGTGATTGCTGGTTAACGGGTGAAATCAGCGTTGAATTTGGAGTTCAGTAGTTGCATTTTTCCTATCGGGAAATGATTCCAACAGTAATTCAGATTTGAGGTTCACCGCTGGGAAGAAACTAGGCCAGCAGCGCCTTTGCGCGAGAATTTGCGGGCATTCAGATGTTTCCTAACGTGTTTTCAGTAGCGGTTGTTGATACATCGTCGTTTGGATTATAGAAGAAGGCAGCAGTGAGTTGCGTGAGCATTCAGATTTTGGTATTCAGCAGTAGCACGAACAGATGTCAACGCTAGTCAACTCAGCAATGAGAGTGTAGCGAGAGGCAGCTGTTAGCGTTACCGCGCGGGCATGAGAAGTTGTCGCGTGTTAGTCAACAGTTGAGTTGACCGCTGGTTGTTAGCGCAATTCAGATGTTGCTAGCGAGAGATCTTTTTCAGCAG
This sequence comes from Dorcoceras hygrometricum, assembly GCA_001598015.1. Taxonomy (NCBI): domain Eukaryota; kingdom Viridiplantae; phylum Streptophyta; class Magnoliopsida; order Lamiales; family Gesneriaceae; genus Dorcoceras; species Dorcoceras hygrometricum. The sequence goes on from KQ992737.1 coordinate 11,674, forward strand.
TAGAAGCTATGCTACGTCGTTTTGATTAGTTGGTGCGACGTCGTTGCTGTATGAGTTAGGAGAGTGTTTAGATGTTTGTATTGTATCAGCAGTGAGCAGAAGCTGGAGCCAGCTTTGAGAGGACTTTTGCCTTAGTATAAGCAGAGATTTGAATTTCTTAGAACAGCAGTGATTCGAGGATTTATATACCAAGTGCAGCTCAACACTTAGCGTATTTTGAACCCGATATTTCTCATCGTTTTCTCCAGTAAACCCTCGATAGTTACTGTTCATTCGAACCCTTCTCCGGTGAATTGCCGTCGATTTCCGCTGTTTTTTAGAGCGAGACTGGTGGCGTTGAGCTCGTTTTGAGTAGCTCTTTCATTTTATACTAGTTAGGTGGCCTGAGTCGAGGCTGGAGAGGAACGCAAAGTAGCAGTGTTGATCGAACGTTTTCGCGAAGCTAGACCCGAAAGTTCATGAGCTTTTGGGTAAGTGATTTCGGCTGTTTTAAGCTTAGTTCTAGCTGTTAGAAGCTGCTTCGATAGGAAGAAC
>KQ992739.1:2018-12219 GCA_001598015.1 Dorcoceras hygrometricum
CGTTTTGGAGAGATCTGTTTGTTGAGGCATGTGTAATGTTCGAACAGACTTGATGACGTAGGAAGATCTGTTGTGTGCGCGCGATTGGTTTAGCGAACAGCTTTGGTGACGTAAGCAGATCTGTCCGCGGTTTTGGCTTTGTGTTAGCGTATTTCCAGATTTCAGCGATTTAGGCCAGACCTCTCTTTTCTTTTAAGTGTTGCGACGTCGTTTTTGGGAATATTCGTTGTTTTAGCGATAGTTTGTGAGATCTGTTGTGTCGGTGATTCATTTAAACAGATCTCTCGCGCCTATAAATAGAAGCGTTGGCTTCGTTGCATTTGATCGGATTCCATACTTAGAAATATTTCTCTCGACTTCGTTCTCTGTTTTTCTCAAACCCTTGTCACTGTTCACCGTAACCTTCTCCGGCCTTTTCCCGTTGATTCCGGCCACCGTTTTTCACATTCGAGGTAGCGTTGGACTCCTCTCGAAGAGCTCTTTCATCCTATACCAATCTTGAAGCTACGGGTTGTCCAGGGAGAGATCGTGAGGAGGCAGAATTTATTCCTGTTCGTGTGTTGTGCGCGCAGGTAGCCTTCGAGTTTTAGCTTGGAGATCTCGTTCCTAGTAGTTAATTTAGCTTCCTGTTAAGATGTTTAAGGATGATAGTTAGCTGGTTGAGTTGTAGCTCCCAGCCGTGTGTTGGATTTGATTTGGCCGTGAGTTTTTGGGTATAGGCTGAGATTTGTATGTTGTATATCTTGGCAGATTGTGCAGGCAGTGAGTTGCTTCGTTCTTTGAGGCAATTAAGGTACGGGTTGAGCTTATAATTTCAGCAAGGTGACGGCTTGGATGGATTGTGAGATGGCTATCTATTGGCTGCCCTGTTTTGTTGCCTGTTGAGGCTGTGGTTTGGGTTTGCCGTGTGTTATATGGTGTATGTTGCTGGTTTTGTTATTGTTGCGCATATGTTGATATGCTTGTTGTTGTCCAGCATGTGCATACACGCATTTTCATCTTTCTTTAGCCATCGTTGCTTCGTTGTTGTTCTGTTTTCTTACCAGGTTCGAGGGCGAGCGGCAATACCGCACTCTCATTTTCCCTGCTGGGTTTTGTTAGTCTCTATGCACCGAGTGGCTAACTACCACAGTGCATAGGTAGGACAACAGCAGGGAAGTTGTTGTTACATCTGGTATTCGGGTGTGTGTCCGGGCGAGTGGTTAGCTACCACACTTGGAACACACCCAGTGGCCACCATTTGTTGCAGATTCAGTTGAGCTATGCATTGATTCTTTGACGTCCATTCTCGGTTGGAGTCATCAGTTGTTGTCCAGCATATCATGCATAGCATCTACCTTTCATTCTTGCTGCTTATTTGCTGTTTTTATAGTTGCTCTCCGTACTGGGGTTTGACCCCATGTCCCTCCGGGGCTTGGTTTGTTTCCGTGTTTGTGTATTTGCAGGAAACCCAGGTAATACAGCTGGTCGTGGTTTTAGCCCAGCTGGTGGTGCCCCGGGAGGTGGCTAGTGTGTCCCAGTCGCCTATAGCATACGTATATATATGTATCAGTTATGCCAGGGGATGCCCTGTGCTTTGTCCTTGTATCCAGTGTTTGGAGTCTGATACATGTTTTCTTTGTACTGTATGCTATTATTTGTTGGCAGGTTGCCTTATTGGTTTTAAACTGGGATCTTATTTTGAGTATCGCATTATTTTAACTTATATCGTTTTAAACCGTCGGGCCTAAAAGCGAAAATTTTACCCACTTTTTGATAGCTTCCGCATGTGTTTATTCGTTGTGAGCACGAGGCCTGACACAAATTGTCCTTCAGACGTTGAGAGACTATCAGCTGTATGCTAAATTCTCCAAGTGTGAGTTTTGGCTGGATCGTGTTGTGTTTCTGGGTCACGTGATTTCAGCCGAGGGGATTTTTGTGGATCCTAGTAAGGTTTATGCCGTTTTGAACTGGGAGCATCCCAAGAATGTGTCGGAGATTCGCAGTTTCTTGGGTCTGGATGGCTATTACCGTCGTTTCATTGAAGGATTTTCCAGCATAGCAAAGCCGATGACTCAATTGAGTCAGAAGGACAAGAGGTTTGTGTGGACTGAGCAATGCGAGAATGCTTTTCAATTTCTCAAGGAGAAGCTGACTACTGCACCTGTGTTGGCTCTGCCGTCCGGATCAGGTGGTTTCATCGTTTGTTCTGATGCTTCGCTCAATGGATTGGATTGTGTTTTGACGCAGAATGATCGAGTCATTGCGTATGCCTCGCGACAGTTGAAACCGCATGAGACTCGTTATCCAGTCCATGATTTGGAGCTAGTAGTCGTGGTTTTTGCGTTGAAAATCTGGCGTCACTACCTGTATGGTGAGCAATTTGTGGTGTACTCGGACCACAAAAGTTTGCAGTATTTGTTTTCGCAGCCTGACTTGAATATGAGACAACGTCGTTGGATGGAGCTGCTAAAGGAATTTGATTGCGAGACAAGTATCAGCCTGGGAAGTCGAACGTAGTGGCCGATGCTTTGAGCAGGAAGTCTAGTGAGATGCTTGCTTCGCTGTATATTTCTTAGGATCAGGAGCATCTTAACATTACTGGTTGGAGATTCTACCCGACTGAGGATTGTGTTGTGGTTTCTTCTTTCCAAGTGGAGCCACAGATTGTTTTGACTATTCGAGCAGCTCAAAGGACTGATCCTTCCATCCACGAGTGGAAGTTAAAGGTCAGGGCTGGAGAACTTGAAGATTATTCCGTTTCTTCTGATGGTTGCTTGAGGTTTCGTGGCAGGCTGGTTGTGCCTAACCTCATTGATTTGAAGGAGGAGATCCTTCGGGAAGCGCACTGCAGTAGACACAGTGTTCATCCTGGTGCACGGAAGATGTACCATGCGTTGAAGCCGCACTTCTGGTGGGCTGGTCTAAAGAGCGACGTTGCTGGATTCGTTGGTCGTTGTTTGAACTGTCAGATGGTTAAGGCCGAAAGGATGAGACCTGGTGGTCTGTTGCAGAGTTTGGAAGTGCCCCAATGGAATTTGGAGCACATAGCTATGGATTTCGTGACGAATCTGCCTCGTACCAGCAGAGGATGCAATGCTATTTGGGTGGTTATCGACCGATTGTCAAAGTCTGCACATTTTATTCCCTACGGTATGACATTTTCTCGGAAGAAAATGGCGAAACTGTACGTGGGTTTTGTGGTTAGACTGCACGGTGTGCGTGTTTCGATCGTTTCAGACCGAGATCTAAGGTTCACTTCCAGGTTTTGGAAGAGTTTGCAAACAGCTTTGGGTACCAGATTGGCTATGAGCACAGCGTATCACTCCCAGACAGATGGCCAATCTGAGAGAACTATCCAGACTTTGGAGGATATGTTACGAGCTGTTGTTATGGATTTTGGTGGTAGCTGGCAAGATGCGTTGTCTTTAGTGGAGTTTTCCTACAATAACAGCTATCAAGTGACGATTGGCATGGCGCCGTTTGAGGCTTTGTATGGCAGGAAGTGCAGATCACCAGTATATTGGGAAGAAGTGGGGGAGAAGCAGCTATCTGCCTCAGACTTTGTGCAGCAAATGAAAGATCATGTGGATCTAATTCGACAACGGATGAAAGCTGCCCAAGATCTCCAAGCCAGTTATGGAATAAGAGGCATCGACCTCTAGAGTTTCAGGTTGGTGATCAGGTATTCCTTGAAGTTTCTCCGTTTCGCAGTGTTATGCGCTTTGGACACAAGGGAAAGTTAGCCCCTCGTTACGTCGGACCGTATGAAATTTTTGAGAGGATTGGCTCTTTAGCGTATCGGCTGTTGTTGCCTCCGGAATTATCTTCTCTACATGATGTCTTTCAAGTTTCCATGTTGAGGAATTACGAGCCAGATCCGTCTCATGTGCTTAGAACTGACGAGGTTGAGCTAGATCAGACTTTGAGCTACTTGGAATATCCCTTGCGGATCCTTGACAGAAAAGAGATACAATTGAGGAACAAAACCATTCCGTTGGTGATGGTGCAATGGAGCAAGCATGGTAGGGAAGAAGCTACTTGGGAGTTGGAAGAAAAGATGCAGCGCGAGTGGCCGCATCTGTTTGAGTAGCTGTTGTACTAAAGTCCCAGTAGTTGTAGCTTTGGTTGTAATTCTTTCCTAGTTGTTATTTGCTTGCTCAGTTATCTTGAACTCTTGGCCATGTGTTAGGCGAATCTCTGTTTTGGCTTTCTGTTGCTGTGTTGTATTTCCAGAATTTTTGTTTGATTTCGAGGACGAAATCCTTTTTAGTGGGGGAGAAATGTGAGACCTGAAATTTAATAACAGATAATTGTTGGATTAATCGGTTCTTAAGTAATTCTGGATGTTCAGATTTCATTTGGAAGGTTTTGTATATAATTTTGGGTCGGATTTCACATTTGAAATAATTCTGGACAGTTTGGTAATTTCGCGTTAGAGACCAGTTGTTGGTTTTATGTAGGGTGCAGACGTCGTCGTTTTGACCTAGTACAGTTGAGATCTGTTGAACGCATATATTATATCAGACTTTGTGTTTTGGTTAAGGATCAGCAGTAGCGCTTACGTGGAATTCAGATGTTGGTTACTTAGCGTGTTTTGTTGTTCAGCAGATGTCAACGTGGGTCAAAGTTCCTGTAGCGTGGGGCAGCGACGTCGTCGTTTTGGTTTAACGCGTGGAACCCAGCTGTTGGTGCGTTTGCCTTCAGTAGTGATCAGCTGTTGGGTTCTTTACGACACCGTTTTATTTAGTTGAAACACATCGTTTTGGGAATCAGCTGCTGGTCGCGTTAGACAATGATTGTTAAGGGATCTGTTGCGTTGTTTTATCTAGCCGATGGTTTGGTTGATCAGTTGTTGACAGAAAGGATGACGTGTACTATGCGACGTCGTTTGGTTAAGTTGATGCGACGCTGTTTTGCTTAGCGTTGTTTGAGAATTCAGCCGTTGGGTTAGTGACCAGCCGTTTGTTTGTGGAACAGTGCAACACTGAATTTTGTCGGTGGATTTAATTCACCAGCAGTTGGTTTATCCAGCTTCTGATTTGGGAACATCTTTAGCGTCGGCTGATTGTGTCGATGAATGTTTTAATCATATTTCACGCTTGTATATATGAAGGCATGGTCTTCGACTTGTTTAGCAGATTCCATACTTAGCGATATTTTCTCCCGATTGTTATCTTTCGTCGCGAACCCTAGAACACTGTTCATCGTGATTTTCTCCGGCGAATTTCCATCGTTTTCGACCGCCATTTTTGGACGTTCGAGGTAGCGTTGGACTCCTCTTGAGAAGCTCTTTCATCTTATCCAACTTTTGGAGGCCGCGATTGGCTAGTTGTGGAACGCGAAGTTACTGCCCGTTCGTGCGCTGTGTAGTTCAGGTAGAACTTCATTTAATTCGATGAGATCTTGTTCCTAGCCTTGAATTAAGCTTCATGTTATGTTGTATTGTTGGGATTGATAGCTGGTTTGAGTGTATACCTCCCAGCCGTGAGTTATGTGCCTGTGTCCCGTGAGATTTATGTTTTGTGCGTTGTGTGTTTATCAGGTCTAAACCAGAATTCTCGGGACTCTTGTTGTGGTAATCGTTGCACAGAATTAAGGTACGGGTTGAGCTTTTTACAGCGTGAGGTTTGGCATGGGTAAATGCAGTGATGGCTGATTGTTGTTTCGTGTATTTCTGCCAGTGTTTACTGTCTGCTGTTATGTGCATACACGCATTATATCACTTGCATTTCAGATCTCAGCCGTATTGTGCATTGTGTTGTTGTCCCGTATCTTGTTGTATTGTGCTGTTGTTTCTTACCAGGATGCGAGGGCGAGCGGCGATACCGGACTCTCATCTCCCTGCCGGGATTGTTATCCCTCATGCGCCGAGTGGTTAACTACCACACTTCATGAGTTGTGCAACGGCAGGTTGAGTTGTTTGATGCATCTGGTATTTGGGTGTAATGTCAAGGCGAGTGGCTCATTACCACACTTTGAACACACCCTGTGGCCACCGTTTGTTGCAGATTCTCTGGAGCTATGTTTGAGTTCCTTGGCTCCCTTTTCGGTTGTAGCCTTCAGCTGTTATCCGGGTGTCTCATGCATAGCATCAACATTTTATCTTATGCTGTTTCTTTAGCAGTTTCAGTTGCTCTCCGTACTGGGGTTTAACCACATGTCCCTCTAGGGCTTGGTTTGTTTTCCTTGCCTGTTGTGTTGTTCAGGTTATCCAGCTGGTCGTGGAGCTTACCCGGCTAGAGGTGCCCCAGGTGGTGGATAGAGTATCCCAGTAGCAAACTCCGTGATCCTCTCCCAGGTCGATTCAAACCTCCTAGTTGGTATCAATCGAGAAACTCAAGGAGAATCCAGCGCCACCAATCTCGTTCAAAACAACGGCTGAAATCATTGGAAATCTACCGAAGAAAAGTTTGGATGAACAGTAGCTATCGAGGGTTTCGAAGATTGAGATAAGAAATATCGGGTAGAGAATAATCTAAGTGTTGCTCAACACCTATCCATATAAATCTCCATACAACAGCTGCTGTTTCCCTAAATCAGGCGTCGGGTAATGCTACATTAGAAGTCTTACAATTGAATTCAACGTTTCTTCTCAACGGGAACAGCCGACCCAAAACGATGTCGTTCCAACTTATCTAAACGACGTAGTTTCGATACCCGCTTAGAAACACTCTAACGAAACCAACAGCTGGTTCCTATTCCCCAAAACATCGTCGCTCCCGAGTCTCTTAGCACTCTCTGCTGACAGACAACATTTGAAATACCAACGCCCATCAGCGATCGCTCATCGCTGATTCAACAGCCGAAAACCAGCAAATCACAGCTGATCAACTCTAAACCAAATCTGAACACCCAGAAATCACAATTCCGTGACAAATTTTAATCCAAAAGCTGATTAGCCATTAATCATACTTAACAGAATTTCTAGTCCTCACACTCTCCCCCACTAGAAATCGTATTTCGTCCTCGAAATCAGTTAAGTCATCAAATCAAAATCACAACAGTAAGGTAGCTTATTCATGACCCACTATACTAGACACCATTCCTAATATACACATGACAGACTACCCAACACAACTCAATACTAAGCAGAATCTCAATTCAGCAGCAAAATCACTTAAACCACAAATCAATCAATCTAGAAGTTACATGAAAACGTTGCTGTCATAACTCAAACAGATGAGGCCACTCTTGTCTCATCTTTTCCTCAACTTACCAGGTAGCTTCTTCACGTCCATGCTTGCTCCATTGGACCATCACCAACGGTATAACCTTATTCCTCAGTTGCTTCTACTTTCTGTCCAGAATCTGCACTGGATATTCGACATAGCTTAAGGTCTGATCCAGCATCTCTTTCATCAGTCCTAAGTACATGGGATGGATCTGGCTCATATTTTCTCAACATTGACACATGAAAAACATCATGCATCGCTGCTAACTCATCAGGCAGCTTCAATCTATAAGCCAACTGTCCAATCCGCTCAACAATCTCAAAGGGACCAACGAATCTAGGAGCTAATTTACCCTTAAACCTGAATCTCATAACACTCTTGAAAGGAGAAATCTTGAGAAATACACGATCGCCAACCTCAAATTCTAACGGTCTGTGTCGCTTATTAGCATTGCTAGCATATCTATCTTGCGCGGCTTTCATCCTACTCCGAATCAAATCAACCTGATCTTTCATATGCTGTACAAATTCAGGAGTAGAAAGCTGTTTCTCACCAACTTCTTCCCAACAAAAGGGAGACCTGCATTTGCGACCATACAAAGCTTCAAACGGAGCCATTCCAATCGTCACTTGGTAGCTGTTGTTATGAGAAAAATCAACTAAGGACAAAGTATCCTGCCAGCCACCACTGAAATCCATCACAACTGCACGCAGTATATCTTCTAAAGTCTGAATGGTCCTCTCAGATTGGCCATCTGTCTGGGGGTGATATGCCGTACTCATAGCCAATCTCGAACCCATTGCTGCTTGCAAACTCTTCCAAAATCGAGAGGTGAATCTCGGATCTCTATCTGACACTATTGAAACAGGAACTCCATGCAATCTAACCACATGGTCGACATACAACTTCGCCATCTTCTTCATCGAACACCTCACATCATAGGGAATTAAATGGGCTGACTTCGAGAGTCTATCAATAACCACCCAAATTGCATCGCATCCCCTACTCGATCGAGGAAAATGAGTTACAAAATCCATGGAGATGTGCTCCCAATTCCATTGGGGTACTTCTAAACTCTGCAACAATCCACCAGGTCTCATTCTCTCAACCTTAACCTGCTGGCAATTCAGAAATCGAGCAAAAAAACCAGAAATGTCGCTCTTCATGCCTTCCCGCCAGTAGTGAGACTTTAAAGCATGGTACATCTTCTTCTCCCCCGGATGCACGCTATATCGACTGCAATGCACTTCATTTAGAATAGTATCTTTCAAATCAATCAAGTTCAGAACCACTAATCTTCCTCAAAATCTTAGACATCCATCGGAAGCACCAGATAAATCTCCTGACAGACCATTCTGGGCCTTAATCTTCAACTCATGGATATACGGATCAGTCCTCTGCGCCTCCCTGATGTCAATCACAATCTATGGTTCAACCCGAATCGAAGAAACTATTAAGTACTGATCACCCGATTGGAATCGCCAAACAGAAGTACTCAACTGCTCGTGGACTCTCGAGATACTCAAGGATGTCAGCATCGCAGGCTGGGATTTTCTACTCAAAGCATCGGCAACCAAATTCATCCGCCCAGGTTGATACTGTATTTCGCAATCAAAATCCTTAAGCAACTCCATCCAAAAATGTTGCCTCATATTCAAATCCGACTGGGTGAAGATATACTTCAAACTCTTGTGGTCGGTGTACACCACAAACTCCTCACCATAAAGGTAGTGTCGCCATATCTTCAAGGCAAACACAATCGCAGCCAACTCAAGATCATGAACGGGGTATCTCGTCTCATGAGGCTTCAACTGTCGAGACGCATATGCAATCACGTACCCGTTCTGCATCAGAACACACCCTAAACCACTCAGAGAAGCATCGGAGCACACCAAAAAACCTCCCGAACCCGAAGGCAAGGCCAAAACAGGAGCAGTAGTCAACTTCTCCTTCAGCATCTGAAAACTCGACTCACACTCATCAGCCCAAACAAACTTCCTATCCTTCTGGGTCAACTGAGTCAGCGGCCTGGATATTGAAGAAAACTTGTCAATTAAACGCCTATAATAACCAGCCAATCCCAAGAAACTAAGGATCTCAAAAACATTCCTAGGTCGCTACCAGTTAAGAACTGCTTCGACCTTACTAGGATCCACAGAAATTCCTTGTGCTGAAATCACATGACCCAAGAAGATAACTTTGTCCAGCCAGAATTCACACTTGCTGAACTTGGCATACAATTGTGAGTCTCTCAGTCTCTGCAACACTAGCCTCAAGTGCTCTTTATGCTCTTTGAAACTCCTCGAATACACCAAGATGTCATCTATGAAGACAATCACGAATTGATCAATTTACTCACTAAAGACGCGATTCATCAAATCCATAAACACAGCAGGAGCATTCGTTAATCCAAACGGCATCACAAAAAACTCATAATGCCCGTATCTCTTCCGGAATGCTGTCTTCGCTACATCAGCGTCTCTAATCCGCAACTGATGATAGCCCGATCGCAAATCAATCTTCGAGTACACGACCTGTAACGCCCCAAAATCCTTAGGACCATATTTATGCATTTCATAAATCATATGGGCCATTTTGGAAATTTTAAATATGATGTATCTGCTGAATTATTAATTCCAGCAGGTAAGATTGCGCTGCGGCTGATTCCAGCAGGAGACTCCAAGTAGCAATGCACGAGCTGATTTTTAATCGATTGGAAAATGTTTTAAGGAGGTGAAATGATTTCTTTAAGAGAAGGTTTGGTGTTTTATAAATTAAAATGATATGAAGGGAATTTTACTAAATTTTGGAGGTGTGTCATGCTTGATTTCTCAAGTAGTTTGCCACTAATCCCTTTCATATAAAAACCTATTTTCAAAGTAAGATTTTCATCATTTGCAAAGAAAAGTTTTAAAGTGTTCTTAAAAGAAATCTCAGAAAAGTTCGTGTGTTGCTCAAAGGGAGGATTCCTGCAGGAAATTTGCTGTTGTTGCAAAGCTTCAAATAAGGCACGTAAAAGCTGATCTTTTTCTACACCATTTGAAGCA
>KQ992745.1:1461-12841 GCA_001598015.1 Dorcoceras hygrometricum
GATTCTAATTGACTTGAACATTGCGACTGGTGAGAAGGTTTCATCATAGTCAACACCTTGTCTTTGAGTGTAACCTTTCACGACCAGTCGCGCCTTGTAGGTCAGTACCTTACCATCAGGCCCAAGTTTTCTCTTGTATATCCATTTACACCCAATAGAAACTATTCCTTCGGGAGGATTTACAAGAGTCCAGACTTGGTTTGAATGCATTGAGTCAATCTCAGATTGCATTGCTTCAAGCCAAAAATTAGAATCAGCATCGGAAATTGCCTCCTTGAAGGTTCTTGAATCACATCCAACAGTTTGATCACTTTGATCATCTTCAAGGAGGAAACCATATCTAACATGAGCCCTAGGAACCATTTCAGATCTCCTAGGTGTGTCCATATCAAGGATTGGCCCTTGAGTTGCGGGAGATTCACTTAGTACTTCAATTGATTCTCGAACCTATTTGAGTTCTACTATCTTGCCTTTTCTATCAAGTAGAAATTCCTTTTCCAGAAAGGTGGCATTTCTAGAAACAAACACATTTGTTTCATTAGGATAGTAGAGGCAGTATCCAATATAATTCTTTGGATACCCAATGAAGTAGCATAATATGGATCTGTTATCCATCTTATCTCTCACTGTATGCTTCACGTAAGCAGGACATCCCCAAATCCTCAAGTACGAGTACTTGGGTGGCTTGCCCATCCATATCTCGTATGGAGTTTTATCCACTATCTTTGTGTGGACATTGTTCAACAACATTACTGTTGTTTCGAGCTCATATCCCCAAAACAAGGTAGGAAGTTCAATGAAGCTCATCATAGATCGAACCATGTCCATCAAGGTTCGATTACGACGCTCCGCTACACCATTTAGTTGTGATGTGGCCGATAGGTCCACTGAGAGAGAATCCCATTCTCTTTAAAATAGTCTTGAAATTCGGCGCTCAAGCATTATCCACCTCGATTGGATCAATGTGTTTTAACACTCCTTCCCAATTGATTTTCTACTTCAGCCGTGAATTCTTTAAACTTTTCAAAGGACTCAGAATTGTGCTTCATTAAGTACAAGTACACATACCTAGAGTGATCATCGGTAAAGTTGATGAAGTAGGTGTGACCGACTTAGTACCAATGATAAGTGGGCCACAAACATAAGTATGGATCAAATCCAATAGACCTTGAGCACGTTCAGGCTTGCCCGTGAAGGGAAATTTTGTCATTTTTCCTTTAAGACAGGATTCAAAAGTTGGTAAGGAGTACAAGAACTGATAAGCTCCGATCCGAAATACTTAACTTGATAACTGAATATCCAAATCTGATAAGCTCTGATCTGATTTGTTCTGAAAGCTTCTAACTGACTCAATACGCTCTGATATGAAGGATTCTGAACTGTACTACAACTCTGATCTGATCTGAATATGCTAGTCCAAATCTGAATGGATCTGAGTCCCCGATCCTAATCTGATAGAACCCGATAACTCCAAATTTTATAACTTAAATGTTCAGTTCTTTGTCTTGTTTATGTTATCACCAAAACTTATAAATTTTATCTTAACAATTTTCCCCTTTTTGGTGATGACAAAACTTAGCATCCTTCGACTTATTAGAGACAAAAATAAACTGCTCAAAGTTGTGCTATATATATATATATATATATTCAAATCTTGCTAAGTACAAGAGATTTGTACAAAGGACTGAAAAAATAAAAAACTGCTCAGCTTCATCCAAGACAATATCGAAATCCTCTAGAGCTAGTACTTCCTCCTCCTTTGTATCCACTTCCACTTTCCTTTGACGGTTCACTACTGCTGCCTCTTCCTCTTACACTATTTCTAGATCCAGGTCTGCTATGATCGTCAGGAGGTTGCGGACCACGATTGCTACTTACTTCCCCCTTTTTTTCATCACGGCCACTATTGATGTAGGCTATGATTTCAGACAATTGAGTGTGGAGGGTATTAAAATTTTCTTGTGATTCCACGTGGAATAAAAGCATATCATGCGCAATAGAAGTCTGGTCCGGTATCTCTTTACGAATATCATCCAATTCCCTAGATAGAGCCGCCTTCTGAACTTGCATCTCATTACGGAGAACATTGTTTTGAACAAGAACGATCCGGTCCTGATTATACGAAGCTGTAAGAAAAGCAGTCTCAAGGTTTGAAATTTTCTTAGAGAAGCGGCCTTGAGTTCGTCTATGTGAAATCTGATTTGCACTTGCTCAAGAGAGATCTGATCAACTGTAGCTCGGAGCTGTGCAAATGCTTCCGTATAATCTGTAGGAAGAACAACAGTTGGTAATGTGATCTGAGGAGTAACAACAGTTGTCTCTTCGACCGGAAGAAATTCATCAAAAGATGAGATCTCAGGAATATCATCAGCGGTGTAATGCATAGGAGAATCACTGGAAGAACTAAGACTAGAAGGATTTGGATCCGCAGATCGTGAAGAGCTAGAACTGGAATAAATCAGATTTGCATCTAACCCTCTCCTAAAAACACCAAAAAATCCCATCTGGCCTGCTTCTAAATCTATAACTGTTCCTAATGCAACTATATATGTACAAAGATTATAAGTACCAACTAGCAGCAGATGACCAAAAAGTGAGAACTGTACAGGATGACATCGTGAAAGAATTCCACTTCTCTGTACACCAGTTCCAAATAGATTTGAAGAGGAAGGTCGTGTCCACTTCATCTGATGGTGCCTCATCTGCTCCACCAAGTTTGTCAATGCAAGGCGATGAGCTTTTGAGAGCATATCCAAAATTTGAAGATCAATAGATGTTGTGGGCGTGCCGGATTCGAAATTACTATGTCTGGACTCCAAACATTTCATCAACAACATTTCCCTATACTTCGCGATTATGTACATGCCCCTCTGAATAGCTGTTTGCAAATTATCTGTCTCTGCCCATACCAAAATATGTTCCTCCTTGGCAACAATATCCGAAACTGAATCAAAAACCGGCAAGCGGTGTAGACTAAACGAATGAAAGAATGAAACAATTTCCTCTGTAACTTTCTCCCGTATCTGTACAAGAAACTCAATATCAGCACAAATAAACGTGAACATCTCACGGGCCTGATGACCTTTAACCACCTCCTCGACAAGGGGCTCCTTCCCCTTGGCGTCAACAACAATCTTTGGAAGGTTGGCCTTGTGCCAATCCCTTTCCCTGATCTGAATATCGTGGCCAAATTTTATCTTTGTAGGCTCTGCAGCGGTATAAGAAGGAATCATCATTTCCTCAGGGATCTGCTTCAATATATCATCGATGGAAATGGACTCTTCATCAGAAGTGGATGTCTTAGTATGCGCCAGAACATTGCACAAGGGCTCTATGTCCTCAGAGTCAATAATCTTCTCCTTCTCCTTCTCCTTCTCTGTCTCTTTCTCCTTCTCCGTCTAAACTAGAGGTCCTTATTCATTGGATAACACCTTGAGACTGCTGTCTTCATCATAATTAGTGATAGATGAAACATCCATCCTGCTCTCCGTCTCATCTGTCTCAATCTCAGTAGTCTCTATCACCACTGGTTCAACGGTTTCCATCTCCTCTGTCTCTACCTCAGCTGTCACCGTTAACACCTGTTTAATTATATTTGCAATAGATTCATATTCAGACGCATCTTGCAACACCAATTTCCTTTTCGGTGCGCGGCGTCGTTGAGCGCAAGGGGTAACAGTTGGTACAACAGATATGGGTTCCGGATTTTGTATCACTGGAATAATCGACAAGTCCTTTTCTGCAGGAGAAGCTCTCCCCACAGTAGTCCTCTTTTTCTTAGTGACAGGCTCAACAACAGTAGGAGCTGATCTCCTCTTTGTCGCAGCCTTCTTAACCACTTTCTCCACTGGCACTTCCAACACCACTTCAGCATTGATAGACTTGTTTTTGGCAATGCAAGTGCCAACAGTATTAGCGGTAAGGATCTTGAGAGGAGGGAAGGCCTTCAACTCGCCCAATTCCATGTCTGGTGCACCCTTCAGAATAATACATATCTGCACTGCAAACCCTCGGGCTTGCTTTGAGGATGGATTCACCATGTCCTTCAAGAGATTAACCAACAATCTCCCCCAATTGATTTTAACTCCGCCATGAATCGCAGCCATCATCAGAAACCACTCATGGGTAACAGCATCGAAGGATCCTTCTTTGACTATGATTGTCTTTGCCAGAATATCGTTAAGCAGTCGGAACTCAAACTTCATCTCCATTTTTTTGCAGGAGGTCTTAAGATGTTCACCGTCTATAGAAAAAGCACTTCTAGCGTCAAACACCAAATCCTTTGGCACTTCATTCATATCAGTCAAACATTAGATCGGTAACTCGAAAATCCCAGCAAACTGTTCCTCTGATATTTCAACAGACATGCCCTGAATGGAACTGATAACGTTGTTGTCTCGCACTGAGGCTTGTGATAGAAATCCACCATGGATGCCTCATAGATGGCAGAAGAGCATCCCAAGAACCCATGGAGTCCAGAAGACTCAAGGGACTTGAACATTTGAACCATTCCTTCATCTGCCATACTGAACATTGAGTCGAAGTAGACTTGAATAGCATTGTGAATCAGGGAAGTGGCCATTTATGTAGGTTAAACGAAAAAAGAAAACACCGAAAAGATAGATAATCTGCAATAAGAAAACACTTGAAAGCAAGAGAGCTCGAGAGTAATTTATCGCAAGGTAAAAGTTAGAGATAAACGACAAGGCGTATATAAGAGAAAGGAATATGAAACAATAAGCGTTTACAGTGTTGATATGACGTTTCGCATGATGACAACACATGTGTCAATCATCCGACGGCGCGATCTAGATTTTGAAATGATTTTTAATTTTAACCACGATGGTGAAAAAGTAAAAAGAAGTGCTAGTTGTTAAATATGTCACATCTGTTGATCTGTTTAATGTTCCAGTTGTGGTACTATCAGATCTGATCACATATAAGTATCAACTGTATATACGCGAAATCTGAATAAATTCAGACTCACGCATTCAGTTGACTCAGCACTTATTAATTCAGATCTGTTATTCCACCTAAAACTGAGGTTCTCCCAACGCTGATGTTTACCAAATCTGAAGTTCTCCTCGTTCCCCCTGAACAGAAGACTCAAATCTGAAGTAAACAAAAGCTGTTCAACCTGCAAAATTTTAGCACAATCATAGATTAAGGCAATTCTAAGAGACCGAGAATGTTTCAAAAATACGAAAACTTAGCGTCTGGTAGAGGCTTTGTGAAGATATCAGCAACCTGCTGGTCTGTCGACACATACTCCAGCCGGAATTCCTTCTTGAGCGCGTTATCTCTTATGAAATAATGTCTGATATCTATGTGCTTTGTTCTCGAAAGCATCACAGGATTCTGAGTGATTGCGATGGCACTGATATTGTCACAGAAAATAGGAGCTTCAGAAGCATCAATGTCGTAGTCCTTGAGATGGTGTTTAATCCATAAGATCGGAGCACAGCAGCTTCCAGCCGCTAAATACTCTACTTCAGCTGCGGACGTAGCAATGGATGTTTGCTTCTTACTGAACCAGGAAATCAAACGATATCCCAAGAATTGACATCTCATCTGTCTCAATCTCAGTAGTCTCTATCACCACTGGTTCAACGGTTTCCATCTCCTCTGTCTCTACCTCAGCTGTCACCGTTAACACCTGTTTAATTATATTTGCAATAGATTCATATTCAGACGCATCTTGCAACACCAATTTCCTTTTCGGTGCGCGGCGTCGTTGAGCGCAAGGGGTAACAGTTGGTACAACAGATATGGGTTCCGGATTTTGTATCACTGGAATAATCGACAAGTCCTTTTCTGCAGGAGAAGCTCTCCCCACAGTAGTCCTCTTTTTCTTAGTGACAGGCTCAACAACAGTAGGAGCTGATCTCCTCTTTGTCGCAGCCTTCTTAACCACTTTCTCCACTGGCACTTCCAACACCACTTCAGCATTGATAGACTTGTTTTTGGCAATGCAAGTGCCAACAGTATTAGCGGTAAGGATCTTGAGAGGAGGGAAGGCCTTCAACTCGCCCAATTCCATGTCTGGTGCACCCTTCAGAATAATACATATCTGCACTGCAAACCCTCGGGCTTGCTTTGAGGATGGATTCACCATGTCCTTCAAGAGATTAACCAACAATCTCCCCCAATTGATTTTAACTCCGCCATGAATCGCAGCCATCATCAGAAACCACTCATGGGTAACAGCATCGAAGGATCCTTCTTTGACTATGATTGTCTTTGCCAGAATATCGTTAAGCAGTCGGAACTCAAACTTCATCTCCATTTTTTTGCAGGAGGTCTTAAGATGTTCACCGTCTATAGAAAAAGCACTTCTAGCGTCAAACACCAAATCCTTTGGCACTTCATTCATATCAGTCAAACATTAGATCGGTAACTCGAAAATCCCAGCAAACTGTTCCTCTGATATTTCAACAGACATGCCCTGAATGGAACTGATAACGTTGTTGTCTCGCACTGAGGCTTGTGATAGAAATCCACCATGGATGCCTCATAGATGGCAGAAGAGCATCCCAAGAACCCATGGAGTCCAGAAGACTCAAGGGACTTGAACATTTGAACCATTCCTTCATCTGCCATACTGAACATTGAGTCGAAGTAGACTTGAATAGCATTGTGAATCAGGGAAGTGGCCATTTATGTAGGTTAAACGAAAAAAGAAAACACCGAAAAGATAGATAATCTGCAATAAGAAAACACTTGAAAGCAAGAGAGCTCGAGAGTAATTTATCGCAAGGTAAAAGTTAGAGATAAACGACAAGGCGTATATAAGAGAAAGGAATATGAAACAATAAGCGTTTACAGTGTTGATATGACGTTTCGCATGATGACAACACATGTGTCAATCATCCGACGGCGCGATCAGATTTTGAAATGATTTTTAATTTTAACCACGATGGTGAAAAAGTAAAAAGAAGTGCTAGTTGTTAAATATGTCACATCTGTTGATCTGTTTAATGTTCCAGTTGTGGTACTATCAGATCTGATCACATATAAGTATCAACTGTATATACGCGAAATCTGAATAAATTCAGACTCACGCATTCAGTTGACTCAGCACTTATTAATTCAGATCTGTTATTCCACCTAAAACTGAGGTTCTCCCAACGCTGATGTTTACCAAATCTGAAGTTCTCCTCGTTCCCCCTGAACAGAAGACTCAAATCTGAAGTAAACAAAAGCTGTTCAACCTGCAAAATTTTAGCACAATCATAGATTAAGGCAATTCTAAGAGACCGAGAATGTTTCAAAAATACGAAAACTTAGCGTCTGGTAGAGGCTTTGTGAAGATATCAGCAACCTGCTGGTCTGTCGACACATACTCCAGCCGGAATTCCTTCTTGAGCGCGTTATCTCTTATGAAATAATGTCTGATATCTATGTGCTTTGTTCTCGAAAGCATCACAGGATTCTGAGTGATTGCGATGGCACTGATATTGTCACAGAAAATAGGAGCTTCAGAAGCATCAATGTCGTAGTCCTTGAGATGGTGTTTAATCCATAAGATCGGAGCACAGCAGCTTCCAGCCGCTAAATACTCTACTTCAGCTGCGGACGTAGCAATGGATGTTTGCTTCTTACTGAACCAGGAAATCAAACGATATCCCAAGAATTGACATGTACCACTTGTGCTTCGCCTATCAATCCCGCAACCTGCTTAATCTGCATCGCTATAACCAATTAGTTGAATAATGGAGTCTTTGGGATACTAAAGACCCACATTGGAAGTTCCTTTCAAATATTTTAAAATCCTTTTAACTGCAATGTAGTGCGATTTTTTGGGCTCAGCTTGAAATCTAGCACACATACTGACAGCAAACATGATGTATGGTCTGCTACCATGATACAATGATACCTCTATTGCAGTTCTAGCTTCATATTTATCTAATTTGAATGAAGCAGTCATTGGGGTAGCTACTGCTGAACAATTGTCCATGCCAAATTTCTTCAGCAGTTCTTTTGTGTATTTAGCTTGATTGATAAAGATCCCATTCTCAAGTTTTCTGACTTGTAATCCCAGAAATAATGTCACCTCTCCCATCATGCTCATCTCTAATTTGTCCTGCATCAACTTATAAAATTTCTGGCACAGTTTGGGGTTAGTTGACCCAAAGATAATATCATCGACATATATTTGTACCAACAGGACATGATCATTTTTGATAAATTTAAATAAAGTCTTATCAACGGTGCCTATAACAAAATAATGCTCGATAAGAAATTTTGATAGTGTGTCATACCAAGCTCTGGGCGCTTGCTTTAACACATATAGAGCTTTATCCAGTTTATAGACGTGGTCTGGATATGTATGATTCACGAAGTCAGGAGGTTGTGCAACATACACTTCCTCAGTTAAGATGTCATTATGAAAGGCACTCTTGACATCCATTTGAAAGAATCTGAAGTCTTTATATGCAGCACATGCAAGAAACATGCATATGGCTTCTAATCTGGCTACAGGAGCGAATGTTTCATCAAAATCTATTCCTTCTAATGTCTAAAACCTTGAGCTACCAATCTAGCCTTGTTCCTAATCACAACACCATCCTCATTCAGCTTGTTCCTAAAGACCCATTTAGTTCCTATCACTGAATGATTAGAAGGTCGAGGAACTAACCGTCATACATTATTTCTCTTAAACTGGCTAAGTTCATCTTGCATAGCATCTATCCAGCTCGGGTCTGCTAAGACTTCTTCTATCAACTTTGGTTCTATATGCAAAATAAATGCTAAATTGAAGTACTCATGCATAAGCTGGCCTCGTGTGCGAACAGGAGAATGTACATTACCTATGATCTTCTCGGGTGGATGATTTATATTCCACCAAATATCATATCCGATTGGATTTGCTCCTTTTTCTACTTGGATTTTTGGTTGAATGACTTCATCAGATACCAATTGATGATTTCGTTGATAGCTTTAGTATCTGAAGCTGGTCTTGATCCCAATTTATGTGAATGTTGTTCAAGATTTGGATCAGATACCAATTGATAAGTCGTATAATATGCTTGTGCAACTTCTTGTGCAACTGTTGTTCCACTCCCCGCAGCTGGCACTGGTTTAGATTTGTTCCTGCACTAGTTCAACATTAGTCAAATCAACGACCGCAATCTTACCTGTCAGATCTGCTTGTGAATTATCGTGTGGTGTGTCCAGAGCTGGTTGTATCTCAGCTGAATGTTGAATCTATGGCACATCATCACTTGATTCATCTAAGCTGGTTGATTCCAAACGTGTGCACAGATCATGTAAGATCGCGGCTGAGTTGGAACAAAAACTGGTTTAATCGAATACCACGTGAGCTGATTCTTCAACCGTCAAGCTCCGGTTGTTAAATACTCTGTATGCTTTGCTCACGACTGAGTATCCAAGAAACAAACCTGCATCAGATTTTGCATCGAAAGATGTTAAGTGCTTTTTACCGTTATTATGAATGAAACATCTGCAAACACCCTGAAATAAGATATGTCAGGTTTCTTGCCACTCCAGATCTCATATGGGGCTACACCATGAATCTTGTTAATCATAGATCTGTTTTGAGTGTAGCAGGCTATGTTAACTGCTTCTGCCCAAAATTTTTGAAAATACCTGAATATGCAATCATAGATCGAGCAGCTTCTTTTGAAGTACGATTTCTCCTTTTAGCTAACCTGTTCTGCTGAGGAGTTCTAGCTGCTGAAAGCTCATGCTTTATTCCAATGTCTTCCAGATAAGAGGATAGCTTATGATTTAAAAACTCAGTACCTCGATCACTCCTTATCCGATTGACAGTACAAGATTTTTCAATTTGTAAACGTTTTAATAGCTTAATGAACTGGTCAGCGGTTTGATCTTTTGATTTTAAAAAAACACCCATGTAAATTTTGTAAAATCATCAACTACAACCAGGGTGTAATTTGTTCCCCCCAAGCTGGTTACGGGTATTGGACCAAAAAGATCCATATGTAAAAGCTCTAATCTTCGGGAAGAACGAATACCGCTTTTCTTTTTAAAAGTAGAACGAATTTGTTTTCTCAGTTGACACTCAGAACAAACCTTGTCCTTTGAAAGTTTTATTTTTGGAATACCAGAGACCAATTCAAGCTTACTCAATTTGGCAAAATTTTTGAATTCAGATGGTTCATCCTTTGATGCCACAGCCAGCTCTTGGAAGAGTCAGCTGCTAGGAAAATCTGTTCAGATCCCAGATGCTCTGACCAGTTGACAATGTAGGTATTCACAGATATTTTTCCTACTAACACTGTCATCCTATCTGGATTCTGAACTGTGCACATGTGCTTTTGAAAGTTAATTGTGTAACCATTGTCACACAACTGACTTATGCTAATCAGATTATAGCACAAATTCTCAACAACTAGAATATCATTAATCGAAATATTATCATGGGTAAGCTTACCCTTACCACAGTGTTACCAATTGAATTGTCGCCAAATACAATTTTTGGTCCTTTGTGTGGCGTCAGATCTGATAGCAGCCTTGAGTTTCCAGTCATGTGCCTCGCACAGCCACTGTCTAGATACCATATGCTTGATTCTTCTAAAACTCTGTACCTGTTATCCTGCAGTCACGAAAATAAACTTTGGTACCCAATTTTACCTGGGTCCAGATCGGATCACCCCTTTCGGGACCCATACTTGAATTACCTTTACAGTTTGCCCAGTATGGAAATCCACAAGGGTTCGTGCAGAAATCTTATGTGATCTGTTGAGATTTGGCTTTGTATTTTGACCATTAAGATCACTTTTGGGCTGAACCTTTATTGATACAGATTTTACCCCTTCGTTGAACCATGCCTTTGCTGGTTCGGGATAGACGACTTTGGTCCAGCTTTCGCTTTATCCTTCTCAAGTCTGTTCGTTAGCCAGCTGGGCTTTCTGTTCTCAGGCTTAATATATCCAATACCAGTTTTGCCTTTATGGTTCAGCTGTCCCGTGGTCTGGTCATCATACTTGACCGACTCATATGCATCGTGTATCACACTGGCTTTGACAAAATTACTTTTCTTGAACTTATCATCAGCCAAATCTGACTGAATACAGGTTTCCTCAGAGCTGCTTTCACCAAAGCTGAAACCTAAGCCAGATTTGTCATTCAATGGCTTCTGGGTTTCATGCAGCTTTCCTAAGGAAACAGAAGACTTAGTCCAGAAGCTCATCACTTGACTTAATCTCTCATTTTCATATGAGAGCTCACAGGACTTAGTTCTCATAAGATCATTCTCTATCTTCAGCTTACTCAACTCATTTTGTAAACTGTCAGTATCCTCAAGCTGAGCAGTGCTTGATTCAACTGAACTATTTTTCAAACATTCATTTTCAACTTTGATCTCCTCGAATGTCTGAGATAGCTTTCGGTACTC
>KQ992762.1:0-11232 GCA_001598015.1 Dorcoceras hygrometricum
GCCGCCGCCCGTATTCGCCGGAAAATCGTTTTCGGCCAATTCGACGAGGAGAATCCATTCGTGCTGATCTCGTCAGTCCTTCTAGTGCAGGCTGACGAAGGTGTCTCGTTTCTGGTCGTGGACCGGATTGGCGATATCTACCGCAATCTACCGAAAAGAGCCGACGTTATTGTAACTACGGTTGGAGCCAGGCACAAGTGCCAGCAAGGTCATCGCCTAAACATCCTATGAATGTCGTAGTTTGTTATCTAATTTTTCGTATTGATCGTCTCCCGGCTGTTAATTCTATGTTCTTCCGTTGCCTCACCGGGGGGTCGGATCCGGATCCCCAACAGTACGATAGGACCAGCTTAGAGTTATGCATCGTGGTTAAGCTCAGCCGTGTGAGCTAATGTGTGTTAGCAAATGGGATTGTTGTGAGCTGATAGCTCTAGGTGCTTAGAAGCTTGCTTAGTTGTTGCGAGCTGGACCAGATCTGGTGTAACATTGTGTTGTGTTGAGCTCTCGAGATTTGTTGGCCTTGGAGAGCTGAATTGTAGAGTGTAAGCTATTGATGGCTTTGTGAGGACCTAGACCAGATCAGGCGCGAGCTGATCTGGGTGGAACAGTTCTGGATTGGACTGCCTTGTTGTGATTGTTGAGTTTCTGTCACGAGCTATTTTGAGGACAACAGCTTAGAAATGATCAGCCCTAGAATTTCCGTGTGAGTGTAAGCTGAAATCAGCTTGGATATGTCCTATAAGCTCTGAGCTGAGGGATCATATTACGGGAATTGGTCTGTGCTGGTGAGCAACATCCGCATGGGCGTAAGCTGATGGAGATGCACATTGGCATCAAGAGCTGTTCGTAGTCCTTAGATTTTGTGAAAGATGTTGGTGAGGATCAACTTTGAGCGAGAGCTGACTTGTTTTGAGCACGATCTGTTGAGTTGCGTGAGAACTGGCCCTTGGCTCGTAAGCTGAAAAATACGCTAGAGTTGGAAAGAGTATGAGAATTGATCGGGTAGCTGGACAAGTTACCGTACTCTGATTGAGACGTACAGCTTGGAGAGTATTATCGGACCGCTCCGTGAGCTGAACTGACCATTGTATGTGTTGGATCTGTTTATACAGATCAGAAGCTAAGTTTTGATTTACACAAAATCTGTGAATATCTCACTAACGATATTAGATTCCATGTGCAGTGCTAGACTGGAGGATCTAGAAGATATCCAGACTGGAACAGTGAGGGGACGCCTAAGCTGGTTTGGTTGAAGATATCTATGCTCGAACAGCAAGGGGACGCCCGAGTGGTATAGCAGTAGATATCCGGATTGCAGGGAACGTCAAGATGGTTCATTAGCTTGATACAAGAGCAGGTCCAGAGCAGCAAGAAGTGCAGTGATCAAGCGCAGTGGGATGCAATGAAGAGCAGAATGATTCAAGCGCAGATCAAGTGCAGAGTACAAGGGCAGTGATTAAGTGCGAAGCCGGGTACAAGCGCGGTGATCGAGTGCAGATCAGATCACTGGTGCAGTACGAAAAACTCAGCTGAGCAACCAGTTGAAGGACCAGCTGGGAGGTCAGCTGAGACATGAGAGATATTTCAATAAGAGGCTGAACAAGCTTGAGGAGACCCCCGTAGATGGAGATGAGGAAGAATCTGTATGACAAGGGTACTCGATCAGTCTCAATTGAGCCAAGCTGGGATGGAAAGATGCGGGCTGGATGGGCACACTGCCACAGCTTAGCATTCATCCAGAAGAACTCTGAAGCAGAACAGCTTAGAGAACAGCTCAAATGAAGAGTCTGCCCAGATATATAGGGCAGATTAGAGACCAGCTGGTTAAGGTCAAACCAGCTAGATAAGATGTTCGAGAGCAGATCAAGGAAGGAGGGACTCTATCTAGCAAATTCATAAAATGGGGAAGAAATTTGCTAATATAGAGGAACTCTAAGCTCTTAAGATGATGAAGATCAGCTCAAGAGCAGATGACAAGAGCAAATCAGAAAAGTTTCTCAAGAGTGGTTGCAAACGAGAGGAGAAGAAGAGAGCGTTGAACAGCTCGATGAAGCAACCAGCTCAAAGACAAGACCAGCTCGGTACAACTAGAACGAAGAAAAGCTGGCAAGCTGGTTAAGGTCAAACCAGCTCAGATAGCATGACAGATGCTATCAAATCTACAAGCAAAGCGATTGAATACAATGCTATACGACAAATGTTGTTCAATATTCAAATCGACTTGCTTATATTATCTTCTCAAAGTACAGTGCTCGTGTGCTTAAAGTGAAGAAAAGTCTGCCTGCATTTATGGACAAAGGACGCAAAGTACAATGATGTTAGAAGACTTTACAACGTCTACATCTTTGTGTCCAACAGATTAATCTCCGCGTCAGGATATAAATAACGAAGAGCATAGCACAAGCAGAGCATGCACGAACAAGGAGAGATTAAGGCGCACAAAAACAAAAGAAGAGCGCAAGAAGAGCGAAGTGTTGTGCGAACCAAAATGTAAATACAAAAGAACGCACAACACAAGCTCTGGGAAGACATTGATAAAACAAGCTCAAATACGAGCACTTCCCAATGTGTGAGATTCTATATATGAGAGATTGAGTATACACCATAATCTCACACACGATTCACTCATATATTCGAAAGTTGAGCGAAACAGAAAATGAGTGACTCAAATATAAACTTTCCATTGTAGTCTTTGGACAGAGACGTTAAACAAGGCTAGTTGTCTTTCGCACTGAGACGTTAAAGAAGTGTGTGTAGCCTTTCTCACTAAGGCATAAAAGAAGTGATGTTAGACACACAGCCTGCGGGCTTAGTGTGTGGTGGTGGTTGCTAGGAGTTCTTGCGGTTGCTGGTAGTAGGAGTGGATTGTAGTTTGGGTTGCTGCAATCAAAGCCTTCTAGTGGAGTCCATCCCGATTGTGGAAGAAGGAAAGACGTAGGAGATTCAGCTCCGAACTTCCATAAATAAATCGTAGTGTATTTCTTTACTGCTTACTACATTTACATTCACGCATTGCATATTTTTTTACAATGCACAAAATCATAAATAAGCTTTCGAATATAAGTCAGTTTGAGTTATTTCCGCATGATTTTAATTTACTCAATCTGTATCTCGGTGCACAAACATTCAAGAACACTGAGCTATTGCATCTCAAGATTTAAGAAACTAGATCGATTGTGTTAAACCAGCTTGCAAAGCTGCTGGTAATCTAGACCAGCTCGCAGAGATGTTGGTCCAGCTTGACGTCGATCTGGTTTCGCAGTTGCGTGCTGGTTTTCAACTCCTAATTTTTTTAAATTGTACGTAACTTACGGGTTTTGTGTTTAGCTGTGTGAGAGCCTATGTGAGTTGTGGCAGAGCTCACGGGCACCTCCAAAATTCGATTCCAAAAATTGGTATCAGAGCGCTTTTGCGATCTGGTATCCCATGGAACGGGACCAATAGTATGCTGAGTAGATCATCGTGGGCTGGACGCTCTGAGCTGGTCTGAGCGTGCAAGCTGAACGGGATTGCGAAAGCTGATAGTTGCACGAGAGCTGATCTGGTAGCGTGATCTGTCGAGACTGAGATCTGTTGGTCTCATGTGAGCTGACCGAGTGCGTTATCTGGCCTGAGCTACGAATATGTAATCTGTTGATGGCCTGAGCTGCAGGGTGAGCTTATTCTGTTGTGGTCGTAAGATCTGATCTGTAGCTCTGGGCTAAGCTGGGTATGCGCAAGCTGTTGTTTATGCCATCCGACCTGAATGTGTGAGATGAGGAGATGCGTGATCTAGTGTGCTTGCCTACCTAAGCTGGAGCAGTAGATGAGCTCTGAGCTGCTATGTGGGAACTGTAGATCGGATCTGGGAGCGTGATCTATGCTGATGTCTCTGTAGCCGAGAACTGTTGGATTGCGACTATAAATACCCTTGTATCGACCGACACTTAGTCATTTTTTTTACACATTTCGATACACACCCTTTCTCGAAATATCTCCCCTGGAAACCCTTGCGAGCACTGTTCACCCGATGCCTTTTCTTATGATTTCTTGAATTTGGCCGACTGGTTTCAAGCAAGGGTGCTACTACTGGAAGCATATGTTCGAGAGCTTTAATTTCGTACCAATTTGGAGGCCGATGGCGACTGGAATAGAGGAGTCGAAGGAATCTAGGGCATTTGATTTTGGCACTGTCAGTTCGGGTTGAGCTTCGTTTGAGGTGTTTCGGAGATCCGTAGCTCTCTTGAGTTTTTTGGACCAGAATTGGTGGCCCTGAGCTGTTGGCCGAGAGCTAGGGTTGGATAGCGAGCTTGCTACTTCTACCGTGAGCCTGAATTGGAGGTCTGTGGTAAAATTTGAGCAAAGGTACGAATTTTGAGCTTGAGTTACAGATTTAAGATAAGCATTTTATATTGGTGGCGGTAGGCTGAGCTGCCTTAGCACTGTCGCGTGTATTCTGTAGGCTGAAAACTGTATGCTTGTGCTGGGAAGCCGAACTGATTTTCCTATGTTATGCTTGTGAGTCTAAGCTATTTGCGTATTGTGTGCCATATTATTACTTATGATTGGTAGTATGCTGTTATGTTGTGGCTGTGAGCTGAGTCGCCCAGCCTAGTATCACATGGTAGAGTCTGAGTGGTGCTGTTTATTACCTACTGCGTGTGAATTTACAGCTGCTTGATTTAGCTGCTATGTGATATGTTGCATATTGTTCATATTTTATTGGCATTGCTTACACGCATTCATATTGAGCCTGAATTCCTTTGATATCGAATAATCACTGAGTCGTGATTTGTCGGCTGAGTCGTCGTGCTTTGGAATTTGATATAATCACTGAGTCGTGATTGGCCATCTGAGTCATCGTGCCTGAGAATCCAAACTCTTTCACTGAGTGGTGATTGCCAGCCGAGTCGCTAGTTTTGGATTCCGATGATTTTTGAGATTGGATTTGCCAGCTGAGTCGTTGTGCCTTGATTCCCGATATTTCTTGATAGCGTCATGCATTGCACTGACATGTAATGTTTCATGCTTGATTTAATTAGTTGTATGAGTTGCTCTTCGTACTGAGGTTTTGATCTCGTTTGTTTTCCCGTGGGGCTGCTTTGGCCGGATGTTTGGCCATTGCAGGTCTTTGCAGGTAGATCAGCTGGTTCAAGTGTTGCATCAGCTGGTGGGGTCCCGCAATGTTGAGTTTTAGTTATATATCTATATATGCTTTATCGAGTCATTACCAAGGGATGCACTGTGTATTTGTTGTTGTTGATTCGATTGGAGTTGTATGTATATATTTATGTTGTGGATGTTCTACTGGCTTTTGATTTAAAGTCGTATTTTAAGTAAGAACTTATTTTAAAGGATAGATTTTTAGTCAGGCCAAAAAGAAAAATTTTATCCACTTTTTGAGCTTCCGTGTTTTGTGTGCTAAATCTCTTATTAAGAGCACCGGCCCTGACATCTACTCTGAATTCGATCTGTGTTTAGTGAATAACATGATGTCTTCATCAACTAAACTGATTTCGTGTAATGCAAGACTGTACAGAGCATGAGTGTATCTCTTCTTCTTCTCCGTGTCTTGTCTATTAAAATAATCTACCGTTATAAATTAAGCTTTAAATAGGATAGCCATTTTTCCTGCAATCTCGCTAAGAGATTCTCCAGCTAAAAACGATTCTTTCGTATATGTTGAAGTCATATTCCATGCGATTTTAAATGATAATTGGACTCGGTCTAATAATTTAATTAATTCTTAATCTTGCTGCAATCTTAAGAGCTGATGTTCAATCATCGATGAGATTTTCTCTATTCTTGAATCCAGTACATCAAGGTTAACATAAACCCATATGGATGTATTGGTTCTAGAACAGTCTTTTTATATGGTGTTTGGTGGAGCAGTATTTGTCTCCTTCTTGACCGTGTTCCTGCTGGTATGAGATTCTCCTCCAACCCAACAATCATTCTCGGTTTCTTCCATGTTTTCATCATAGGATCCTACACTAGATCTTGGTGGTTCAAGGGGAATAATCCTTGGCACAATGGGTTGGTCAACCCCACTTGTGTTACTTTTAAGTCTACGGCCTTGAGATTTGTAAAAGATCCTGCAAGGTCTTGTAGACGACTGAGATAAATCCTTTCTAAACTTGTCAGGGTATTTTACCTTCCGAGATATTTTTAATAACATTGGTCATTTTTTATCATCGGTTAAAGGTTTCTGTACCATTTGATCTTCTCATTTTGATGTAATAAGGGTTTCGTGCCAAAAGATTATGGTAACCTTTCTCCCGAATTCCTGTTAATGGAATTGAATAAATGTTCCACATTCTTGACTTTTTTTTGGGGTTTTTTTAAGGTATCAGGAAATTAATTCTATTTTTTAAGAATTTCCTCGAGTTTTTGTGGTATAAAATAT
Organism: Dorcoceras hygrometricum; assembly: GCA_001598015.1. Classification (NCBI taxonomy): domain Eukaryota; kingdom Viridiplantae; phylum Streptophyta; class Magnoliopsida; order Lamiales; family Gesneriaceae; genus Dorcoceras; species Dorcoceras hygrometricum. Next base: position 6,386 of record KQ992762.1, read on the forward strand.
AAGCGATTGCGAAAATTTTGTACCGTTCTTTAAATTTCCCTAAGATATTTTGAGATTTTAGAGGAATCTGCTATTTATAAGAAAGTAATACTTGGAATCATTTTTTACCTGTAGAAGTTCCTACCTGTTTAGATATTCTTTGTTTTCTGACATTGGATAAATTTTCTTGTTTCGAATATTCCAAAGTATTGGAATATATCCTGAAGAGATTAAATCTCGAACATAGGTTCAGATCCATATTTGAAAATTTCTCGTCCTCGTCAAGATTAATTATCAATGAATAATAATATTCATATCGAATAATTAGACCTATGCTCTCACACAATTTTCAAACAATAAAGGTTATTTTATTTTGGGTATTTTTTGAAAATATTTTAATCAATGGTGAGCTGAAATAAAGGAATTTTTGGATTAATGACCTGAAATAAATAAATTTTGACAAAGGAGTGATTAACAAGTTAAGTTTTGGTTTTTTTCAATTACGAAAAAAAGCGATTTAAAATATTTTAATTTTGATTTTTTTTTTAAATTAAATAAGTCACATGATAATGCACGTGATAGCATCCCATGTCAACTGTCTCTTCCGGGCGGCAGGTGGCGTTAGCTTCCACTTTCTTTGCTTTGTTTACTCAGTAATGCTTTGCTTCCATGTCCTCCACTCCCCCCACCCCCCATTTCAATCACAACATCCACACAAACGCCGCCGCCGCCTCCCCAACGCCACCTTCGGCCTAAATGGGTTCTCTCGTCCCCGTCAACGGTGCCACAACCCAAGATTCAGTAAAACCGATAACCCCGGAGGAGATCCGCTCGGAATTCTCCCATCATGACCCCACCGTGGCCCGCATAAACAACGGCAGTTTCGGCTGTGGTCCAGCCTCGATTGTCGCCGCCCAACAGCGCCACCAGCTCCTCTTCCTCCGGCAGCCGGATTATTTCTATTTCAACATACTCAAGCCTTCCATCTTCGAAACCCGTCGCCTAATCCAGACCCTCATAAACGCCGACCACCCAGATGAGGTCTCCGTCGTGGATAACGCCACCACCGCCGACGCTATCGTCCTACAGCATACCACCTGGTCTTTCTTCTCATCTAATTTTCAGCCCGGTGACGCCGTTATCATGCTACACTATGCCTACGGAGCCGTCAAGAAGTCCGTCCACGCATACATTTCTCGCGCCGGTGGCCATGTCATTGAGGTTCACCTTCCTTTTCCTGTGAAATCTAGTTCTGATATTATATTTGAATTTCAAAAGGCTCTTCAAAAAGGGAAAACAAATGGTAGAAAGATTAGATTGGCTGTCATTGATCATATAACTTCAATGCCTTGTGTAATAATCCCTGTGAAAGAGCTTGTGAGAATGTGTAGAGAGGAGGGTGTTGATAAGATATTTATTGATGGCGCACACGCCATCGGCAATGTGGATTTAGACATGAAGGACATAGGTGCCGACTTTTACACAAGTAATTTGCGTAAGTGGTTGTTTTGCCCACCATCCGCAGCATTTTTGTATTGTAAGATGTCGGAAGAATCATCTGACTTACACCACCCTGTGGTGTCTCATGAATACGGTAACGGGTTAGCAATGGAGAGCGCCTGGATCGGGACAAGGGACTATAGCTCCCAGTTGGTTTTGCCAGAGGTTATGGAGTTTTTGAACAGGTTTGAGGGAGGGATTGATGGGATTATGCAGAGGAATCACGAGGCAGTGGTAGAGAAGGCAGAAATGTTAGTAAAAGCATGGGGGACGGAATTGGGGACTCCCCGGACATGTGCTCGAGTATGGCTATGGTGGGATTGCCCACTTGTTTGGCGATTAAGAGTGATTCAGATGCATTGAAATTGAGGGCCCATTTGAGAACTGTTTTTAAGGTTGAGGTTCCAATTTACTACAGGGCGCCAGTTGAGGGAGAAATTGACCCAATCACAGCGTACACTAGGATTTCTCATCAGGTTTACAATGTGGATGAGGACTACAATAGGCTTAGGCATGCTGTCAACAAGTTGGTCAAAGCTGGTGTTACTTGCGCATCTCTCTCCAAATGAAGAGGTTATACTTCATTTTTTGCATGTTTTAATGGATTACAATAAGGAGTTAGTTGTGTCTGTGTCCCAGCCCCGATTGTCCCCGCCCAACAGCGCCACCAGCTCCTCTTCCTCCGGCAGCCGGATTATTTCTATTTCAACATACTCAAGCCTTCCATCTTCGAAACCCGTCGCCTAATCCAGACCCTCATAAACGCCGACCACCCAGATGAGGTCTCCGTCGTGGATAACGCCACCACCGCCGACGCTATCGTCCTACAGCATACCACCTGGTCTTTCTTCTCATCTAATTTTCAGCCCGGTGACGCCGTTATCATGCTACACTATGCCTACGGAGCCGTCAAGAAGTCCGTCCACGCATACATTTCTCGCGCCGGTGGCCATGTCATTGAGGTTCACCTTCCTTTTCCTGTGAAATCTAGTTCTGTTATTATATTTGAATTTCAAAAGGCTCTTCAAAAAGGGAAAACAAATGGTAGAAAGATTAGATTGGCTGTCATTGATCATATAACTTCAATGCCTTGTGTAATAATCCCTGTGAAAGAGCTTGTGAGAATGTGTAGAGAGGAGGGTGTTGATAAGATATTTATTGATGGCGCACACGCCATCGGCAATGTGGATTTAGACATGAAGGACATAGGTGCCGACTTTTACACAAGTAATTTGCGTAAGTGGTTGTTTTGCCCACCATCCGCAGCATTTTTGTATTGTAAGATGTCGGAAGAATCATCTGACTTACACCACCCTGTGGTGTCTCATGAATACGGTAACGGGTTAGCAATGGAAAGCGCCTGGATTGGGACAAGGGACTATAGCTCCCAGTTGGTTTTGCCAGAGGTTATGGAGTTTTTGAACCGGTTTGAGGGTGGGATTGATGGGATTATGCAGAGGAATCACGAGGCAGTGGTAGAGAAGGCAGAAATGTTGGTAAAAGCATGGGGGACGGAATTGGGGACTCCCCGGACATGTGCTCGAGTATGGCTATGGTGGGATTGCCCACTTGTTTGGCGATTAAGAGTGATTCAGATGCATTGAAATTGAGGGCCCATTTGAGAACTGTTTTTAAGGTTGAGGTTCCAATTTACTACAGGGCGCCAGTTGAGGGAGAAATTGACCCAATCACAGCGTACACTAGGATTTCTCATCAGGTTTACAATGTGGATGAGGACTACAATAGGCTTAGGGATGCTGTCAACAAGTTGGTCAAAGCTGGTGTTACTTGCGCATCTCTCTCCAAATGAAGAGGTTATACTTCATTTTTTGCATGTTTTTATGGATTACAATATGGACTTATTACATTTTAGAATTTGCAGTGCAAAAACCATCTGGTTTGTCTTCGTTTTGACTCTTAGCTTCAATAATGGTCGTCTTGCTTTTACTCTTGCTTTAATAATGGTCAGAAGTGGTAGCATGTTCATTCAATGCTTCACTCTAATTTGTGGTGACATCTTGTTATGAAGATTGAAATGGTGGTTATTGTTCAGTTCCGGGGTGGGCTTAGCCCTCCATAGACCTACCCAGTAGTCTTTATATGTACAGATATATAGTTTAATTGGAAAATATTTTCAGTCAAAATATTATTTTGGTTATGGATTTTCTAATAAAAGTTTGTGGTTTGTACATAGTAGTTACTTAAAAATCAAGTTAGATTGTTTTTACTTCTGTAACTGGGAAGGAAACGGGGCATGGGAGAGGGACGAGTAGAGACAGGTCTACTCTGGGAACATCATGCAGAGGAATCTCAGTTCTCAATGCATTTTTTTAGACTATGAAATTGACCTAATATAATGAATACTCTACTAAATCTGAATAAACAAAATCATGCTTACTCTGGTATATTATCACACTGTACCTTTTTCAGCTTCAGCCGTATCTACTTTGTACAGAATTACTGGCACCCTTAGTTTTTTAAATATAGAAATTACATACGTTTTCCTGGTATAAGCGTGTACTTCAAATATGGTATTATCATGTCTCCTTTGGAGGCTATGGTATGGCCAGGCCCTTAATGCTTAAGTGATAAGGAACACCCAAACTATTTTGGATGGCCCTAACTTTTCTTATAGATGGAATGTTTTTTTATGATAGAAGCATGCATTTGAAGAGTAGCTAGCCACACGAGAACGCATCATATGAACATAAATTGATCTGCGTCTTAGTTTTATTTGTTTCTCCTTTCGTAGCTAGCGGGATGCGAGCACATGATGTCTTCCTTAGTCTATAATGCCGTGCTCGGTGACCCTGAAGTAGAAGGTATTCCACTCTTTACTCGCCATACAGAATTTTTCGGGTACAAACTTCCTGCGAAAACAATAAAATTTGACTTCAGGTATCAAGCCTCAACACTAGCGCTGTGTTGTTTGTATTGCAATAGTAAAAATAAATAGGTATGTATTAATGATACCTCACTTTATTGAGTGTTTCATGAATCATCAATCATTAACCACATTTTCTTCCTTTATGTTTGCTGTTGTTTCTTCCTTTTTCTCCCCCGAAAAATGATTTGGTTTAAGGATTTTTAAATCTACATTATGGCAAACTAACATTGGAGATATATATTTAAAAACAAGCTTTTTACGAGAAGGGAGATAGCTTAACCAAATAGACAAAAAAAAAAAAAAAAAAAAACTAAAAAGACGAATGCCAAGATGAATGTTAACCATCCAATACATACTCAAGAGGCAGAGAGTATGGGTTTTTTAAAAAGAATAAAAATAAAAATTGCCTAATTTATATTAAAACTCGGCTTATTGGGTTTTTGTAAAAAATTAAATACTACACAGTTTGTATTTAAACTTG
>KQ992764.1:0-10961 GCA_001598015.1 Dorcoceras hygrometricum
AACATATTCTTAGTCCTTCACAAGTACTTAAAATATCCTTCACAGCCTTCCAATGCAATTGGCCAGGGTTGGCCTGGTAGCGGCTCGTGACACTCAGAGCATATGCGACATCCGGTCTAGTCGAGAATATGCCATACATAATACTACCTATTGCCGAGGCATATGGCACACGTGTCATACTCTCTATCTCCTCATCAGTTTTCGGACACATAGACTTAGATAGAGTGACCCCGTGGCACATAGGTAGGTGTCCTCTCTTGGACTCTTCCATAGAGAACCGCTTAAGTATGGTATCGATGTAGGTGGCTTGGGTGAGTCCGAGCATCCGTTTCGATCTATCCCGATAGATCTGTATACCAAGAATATAGGATGCTTCACCCATGTCCTTCATCGAGAATCTACTAGACAACCAGACTTTAGTTGACTGCAGCATTCCTACATCATTCCCAATGAGTAGAATGTCATCAACATAAAGTACGAGGAATGTTACAGCGCTTTTAACTACCTTCTTGTATACACATGGCTCCTCAGGATTCTTGATGAAACCAAATTCCTTAATTGTTTCATCGAATCTCAGGTTCCAACTCCTCGATGCTTGTTTGAGATCGTAGATCGATCTCTGAAGTTTGCATACCTTATGCTCACTTCCTACAAATGTGAAACCCTCAGGCTGCGTCATATAGATCTCTTCCTTAATGTTTCCATTAAGGAATGCAGTTTTCACATCCATTTGTCATATCTCATTGTCGTACCATGCGGCTATGGCTAGTAAGATTCTAATCGACTTGAACATTGCGACTGGTGAAAAAGTTTCATCATAGTCAACACCTTGCCTTTGAGTGTAACCTTTCACGACCAGTCGTGCCTTGTAGGTCATTACCTTACCATCAGGCCCAAGTTTCCTCTTGTATACCCATTTACACCCAATAGGAACAATTCCTTCGGGAGGGTTAACAAGAGTCCAAACTAGGTTCGCATGCATTGAGTCAAACTCAGACTGCATTGCTTCAAGCCATAAATTAGAATCAGCATTGGAAATTGCCTCCTTGAAAGTTCTTGGATCAGATCCAACAACTTGATCACCTTGATCATCTTCAAGGAGAAAATCATATCTCTCAGGAGCCCTAGGGACCCTTTCAGATCTCCTAGGTGCGACCATTTCTGGTACTGGCTCTGTAGGTGCGAGAGACTCACTTGGTACTTCAGTTGATTCTCGAACCTCTTCGAGTTCTACTATCTTGCCTTTTCTATCAAGTAGAAATTTCCTTTCCATAAAGGTGGCATTCCTAGAAACAAATACTTTTGTTTCGCTGGGATAGTAGAAGTAGTATCCAATGGAATTATTTGGATACCCAACGAAGTAACATAAGATGGATCTCGTATCCAGCTTATCTCCCACTGTCTGCTTCACGTAAGCAGGACATCCCCAAATCCTCATGTATGAGTACTTGGGTGGTTTGCCCATCCATATCTCTTATGGAGTCTTATTCCACTGCCTTGGTGTGAACATTGTTCAACAACATTACCGCCGTTTCGAGCGCATAGCCCCAAAACGAGGTAGGAAGTTCAATGAAGCTCATCATAGATCGAACCATGTCCAACAAGGTCCGATTACGACGCTCCGCTACACCATTGAGCTGTGGTGTGGTCGGCTGTGCGAGAATCCCATTCTCTTTTAGATAATCTTGAAATTCAGCACTCAAGTATTCACCACCTCGATCGGATCGAAGTGTTTTAATACTTTTACCTAATTGATTTTCTACTTCAGCCTTGAATTCTTTGAACCTTTCAAAGGATTCAGACTTGTGCTTCATCAAGTACAAGTACCCATACCTAGAGTAATCTTCGATAAAGGTGATGAAGTATGTGTGACCGTACTTAGTACCAATACTAAATGGGCCGCACACATAAGTATGGATCTATCGAACTACCCTCGTTCGTACTTTCCAAGTGGTTACCATTTGTCGAGTGGATAAGTCCGAGGTCTTGGTTGTACTGATTAGTCCTCACGACTCGAAACGACATTGAGGCTATACATGATAGGCGTCTCACTTTGACCCGTTTGCCGACTCACTTGGGGTCATTAGGCGGCGGGATTGGGTGAGATCCCTATGCATGTAGGAGTCGATGCATCGTTGTCGAGGATTCACCGCTCGCAGACATGCGTGGATATCCTATGTTATCTGAGGAGACGATAGTGTATAAATCTCTGGCCAGAGTACTAGAAGTGTTTTAGGTAAATGGGTTTACCTAGTTACACTCGCGATGTCACTATTCATTCTCCAAGATGTATGTATAGCTATCGGATCTATAGCGACTCTCGATTTACCAATGGTCGTTGATCTAATCGGGATATATGGATTGAAAGGACCGTACTGTACGCTAACCACGACTAACTGGTTCTTTCAGCCACTATCAGTGATACCTAGGGGATCAATGGTCGTTGATCTAATCGGGATATATGGATTGAAAGGACCGTACTGTACGCTAACCACGACTAACTGGTTCTTTCAGCCACTATCAGTGATACCTAGGGGATCATGGGGCGATGTTGCTAGACGCTCTTACCATGATCCGATGGGTAAGTCCGGAATTGTGATTCCGGAGCCACAATGGTTGTGGGCCCACGGCTAGCTGTATCCCTGAACCATTGAGGGTCACACAAATACTGGATTCGAGATTCCCGCACGGATATTAAGCTCAATGTGTTGAGCACTTGAGGAGGATTTTGTGGAGTGCGACTTCCTAAAAGTCAACAGGGGTCAAATCGTGATTTCCCGCTGTTGAGGGGCAAAACGGTCATTTTGCACTGGGGTTCTGAAAAATGGTTTTTCAGATCATAGTATTCAGTTTTGGAAACTGAGTCGATCGGTCCGATCTGATTGACGATCGGAGTTATGATGAAGTCACGGTGATAGGGATGAACCGAATGTTCATACGTTGGCCCCGGGCCCGTTGGGCCTGTCCAAATTTATCACTAGTCTATTTAATTAGACTTAAGGCCTTAATCATAACAATTGTAACTAACACAAAACCCTAGTCTCTAAAGCTCTTGGCCGCCGCCCCCTCTCCCTCTCCCTCTCCTCACGCACGGCCGCCGCTTGTCGCCGCCCCCGTCGCCGGAATTTGTTCCGGCCAACTTTTTGAGGAGAATCCGCCCGTGCTGATCTCGTCAGGCCTTCTAGTGCAGGCTGACGAAGGAGTCTCCCTTCCGGTCGTGGACCTGATTGACGAATCTACCACCGCCTACCGTGAAGAGCCGGTTTTCTTGTAATTCCGGTTGGAGCCAGGCGCAAGTCGCCAGCAAGGTAACTGCCTAAACTCCCTATGAATGGTTCATATTGTGTTATTATTGAATTGTATTGAACGTTTCCCGGCCCAATTTTGTTCTTCCGCTGCCTCGCCGGGAGACGGGATCCGGATCCGCCACGGATCCCCAACAAACTGCTCTTCAACAATTCAACAACCTCAACAGTAACCTGCTCTTCAACAATTCAGCAACCTCAACAGTAACCTGCTCTTCAACAATTCAGCAACCTAAACAGTAAATTTCTTCTTGTCAACTTCTTCATCAGATTCTCTTCTTTGTAAACATCTGCACACTACGTAAAGATATTAGAAACACAATAACAGGTTTTATGTAATTCAAAACTCAGATCTGGATCTGTTATCCAGATCCATCACAGTGTCCACATTGGTGTGAGAAAGATGTACCATGCCTTGAAATCACACGATGGTGGACAGGTATGAAGAATGATATCGCTGAATTTTGGCTCAACCAACAGGTCAAGGTGGAGAGGATGAGACCTGGTGGTATGTTGCAGAGCTTAGAGGTATCCCAATGTAATTGGGAGTATATAGCCATGGATTTAGTGACACAATTGCCTCGTTCCGACCGAGGATGTGATGTGGTTTGGGTTGTGTAAAATAGATTGTCTAAGTCATCCCCCTTCATTCCATACGATATGACGTGTTCTATGAAGAAAATGGCGAGAATGTACATCGATTTAGTGGTGAGGTTTCATGGTGTGCTGGTGTCAATAGTTTTTTACAGGGATCCAAGGTTTACTTTCAGATTTTGGAAAAGCTTGCAAGCAGCTCTAGGTTCTAGATTGGCTATGAGTACAGCGTATCACCCTCAAACCAATGGTCAATTCGAGAGGACTATTCAGATCCTAGAAGATATGTTACAACCTGTAGTTATGGATTTCAATGGAAGTTGGCAGTATCCTTGTCTTTGGTGGAGTTTTTGTACAACAATAGCTACCAAGTGACCATTGGAATGGCACCGTTTGAGGCTTGGTATGGTAGGAAGCAGATCACCAATTTGTTGGGAAGAAGTTGGAGAAAGTCAGTTATCCTCACCTGAGTTTGTTTAGCAGATGAGAGATCAAGTCGATCTAATCCGCAAGAGGATGAAAGCATCTCAAGATCGCCAAGACAACTATGCGAATAGAAGGCGTAGACCTTTAGAATTTCATGTTGGTGACCAAGTTTTCTTAAAGGTTCTCCTTTAAGAAGTGTTAGGAGGTTTGGACTCAAGGGAAAGCTAGCACCTCGTTACATCGGACCATGTCGTAGAGAGGATCAGCCCCTTAGCTTATTGTTTGTTGTTGCTACCCGAGATATCCTCGCTGCATGACATGTTTCATGTGTTCATGTTGAGGAAGTATGAATCGGATCCTTCTCATGTGCTGCACGAGGTAGAGCTGGATCGAACCTTGAGTTTTGTTGAGTATCCATATCAGATTTTGGATAGAAAGGAGAAGAAGCTCAGGAACAAAACCATTACTTTAATAATGGTCCAGTGGAGAAAGCATGGGGGAGAAGAAGCTACATGGAAATTAGAAGCGAAGATGCGGCAAGAGTGGCCTCACATGTTGGAGTATGCATCGTATTACCCCATGTAATCTGTTTGCTTGCTGTTGATTTCTGTGTTATCTTGAACTCTTGGTTTGTAGCTATTCTGAGAGCTTTAGAGTTGCTAAGTGTGGTGCTGGTTTTTGGGTGTTCATCAGTTCTGGTTTTTGTTTCATTTTTGGCGTTTAGTTTGAGTTCTGGAGTTTGTGACTTGATTTCAAGGACTAAATCCTTTTCTAGTGTGGGAGAACGTGAGGTCTCAAGGATTAGTATGGATTAATTAAGGAGATTAATCAGGTTTAGCATGGCTAAGATCAGGCGTGAGATGATCTGAATGGAATAGTTCAGAGCTGAACTGCTTTGTTGAGCGTTGAGCTGGTCTTTCTGTCGTGAGCTGTTTTGGGGAAAACAACATAGAAGAAAGCAGCTATGGGAGATTCCATTTGACTATAAGCTGATATGAGATTGAACGTAAGCTGGATTCAGCTTGGGGATGTACTTGGTGCCCTAAGCTGAGTAGTCAGATCATGGGTATTGTGTCGCACCATTCAGTAAAATCATCTTAGGCATAAGCTTGTAGTTACGTTAGAGTTGTTTGTGGTTTTAAGCTTAGGAGAGAGTTGTTCGTGGGTTATCAGATCGGGCGAGAGCTGTTGTGGTCTGCATGCGCATAGAGCTGTTTAGAGCACGAGAGTTGTTTAGTGTGCGAGAGCTGATGAGTGCGCGAGCAGAGCAGTGAGCGTGATCTGAGCAGGGAGCGTGATCTGAGAAGGGAGCGTGATCTGTCTTAGAGCGTGATCTGTCGGTATGCGCAAGCTGATTGTGTAAGAGTGTTGTGCTGCATTTCTAAGCTGGTATCAGCTTTGAGGCCTAAGCTGGTTGGTGGGTACTGTAGATCAGATCACGGGGGACGTAGTTTTATATACTTAGACATTGACCAAGTGTTAGTAATTTTTCCCGACACTTGGATATTTTCTTCACCTCGAGAGCTTGAGTTGTCACCCTATCGCGAAATCCTCCATTATTGTTCACCGAACCTTATCTTCTCCAATTTCCGACGGTAGACGACTCAGCTTGGAGCAAGATTGTTATCTTTTAGTTCCTCTCTTCAAATCCATTCTTTCCATACCGATCTTGGATCCGTTGTTTGGCTGGAAGTGTGCGCGACAACAGTCGAGTCGTATGACTTTTTGCGATTATCCAATGAGTTGATCATCAGTTCAGGTAGCATCTTCGGGTAAGTGTTAGACCTCGTTCTTAGATTCGATTAGAACCTGCAATCGTAATTTGGGTGCAGATTCAAGCAGGTAGCTCTCGGTTTTGTTTCAGTAGTAATCTTTCCAGAGCTGATTCGAATAGTTTGAGCAGATTATAGCTTGGTTGTCGATTGAGCGTCTCTGTCAAGATTTATCCATCAGAGCTGGGGAAGCAGTAGACTGCTGGCCAGAGCTGAGTGTTTCAAGGCGTGAGCTCTCTCGTGCTGGTTTCTGTTCTTCTCCGAGTTGTGTGAGACATTTTTGGTCAGGAGTTGAGGCACGTATTTGAGGTTTTATTTACAGCTTTGAGATAGACATGGATATGTATATATGTGTGCTGATATGCCGAGGGGTGTATCTGCGTGCTGAATTTCTGAGGTTGTTTGCATAAGTTTTTTAGTTGTTATGTTGCATGTTGATGGTAATGCATACACACATCTTATGTTGAGCTTCCACCCTTGTTAACCGATTGTTGATGATGATCTGTGAGTACCAGTAAGCTTTCTTTGAAATAACATGAGGCCGAGCGGGTAGCTCCCATCAACCTCTTCTTCCTGCTTTGCGTTGTTTTGCCGCTATGAGAGCGAGTGGGTAGCTTCATACTCTCATGAGCTTAGGGCACCAATGGGTTGATTTGTTTTCTGTGCTTCTGGTATTATGTATGAGACGAGTGGGTAGCTCCCATATACTCACATGCACTGTAGCCACGATTCATTGATTTCCAGGTGATTAGCTGTTCTTTGGACACCGATGATCCTTTTACCTTGCATGATATGCAACCGATGATCCTTTTACCTCGCATGCATTGCATATCATGTTATTTCCCATGTGCTATTTAATTGTTGTTTTATGATTTTTCTCCATACTGGGATTTGACCCCTTTTTCCTCCGGGGTTGTTTTGTTATGTTGTTTAAATTCGGGTTACCTAGGTACTTAAGCTTGCCCAGGTGGTGCATCAGCTAGTGGAGCATGAGGTTTTGATCGAGTGTCACACATATATATATATATATATGTATTTCATCGAGTCGGTTACCCTGTGATGCCCCATGGTATTTGTTGTTTGGATTTGATTTGATGTTTGTATTATGATGGGATATATGTTTTTATTGAATGAACTTGTGACCTGTTATGTATGGGTTTTCGTTATAAAACCTCTAATATGAGTATTCGAATATTTTTACTTGATATTTAAGCTTCCACGTCTTACGTTAATTGTGTGCTTCATCCTTGATTTTGAGCAGTGGGTGTGACATATACCATATAGAGGAGAAGAGAACTCGTGCTATAGTAAGGCTAGCAACCTACCAAATTAGAATGACCCATGCTTATAATAAAAAAGATCCAGCCTTGGAGGTATGATATTGGAGACCTAGAATGGAAAATGATATAGTCTCAAGGGACCGGGGAAAACTGGACCAAATTAAGAGGGCCCCTTTATGGTAGTGGGAAGAGCTTGTTGGCACAATGGCGGATTCAGATCCCGTTCTCGGAGCGCAGCGGAAGTTTAAAATTTTGATCCCGGGAATGGTCAATACATCTAAACAATAATCTAAACATTCATAGGATGTTTATAAGACTACCTTGCTGGCGTCTAGGCGCCTGGTTCCGACCAGTTCCACTAGGGAATTGGCACTTCAACGGTTGAACAGCTACGCCTTCCTAATCCGGTCCACGATCGGAATCTCAATTCCTTCGTGGGTTTGCACTAGAAAACGAACGAAATTTTCGTGAACGGAATATCATCGCCGAGATGGTCACAACAACTTCTGGCGGCGGGGGGGCGGCGCGATGGCGTCGAAGGGACGGAGGGAGGAGAAAAATATAACTAGATGGGAGAAGGGAATTCTCAACCCAGAATATCAGTTGTGAATACAAATTTTGGTGCGAGTAAAATGAATACCCCAGGACAACTATTTATAGATTTTCCATGTGCTTAAACCAGGTTAATGGGCTTGGGTCGGGCCCAGGCCAGTGAACATTGGTTTCAATTCCATCGTTGTGGCTTTATCATAATCCCGATTGACGATCAGATCGACCAATCTACACAGTTTAAAAAATTGAACATTATGATATGAAAACAATTTTCCAGACCACCTAATCCAAAATGGCAGTTATGCCCCTATCAGCTTTAATGATAGTCATACTAGTCCAAGACAATTTAAGGAAACCACATTTCCATCGTAGTTAATTTTAGGAAGTCACACTTCCATCCTTCTTCCTACAATACTCGACAAATTGAGCTTAATTTCCGTACAAGAATTAAGAAACCAGTACTTGTGTGACCCTTGATGGTTCAGGGATACAACTAACCGTGGACTCACAATATTTGTGACTCCGGAAACACATTTTCAGACTTACCCATCGGATCATGGTAAAGTGTCTAGCAACATCGCCCCATGATCCCCTAGGTATCACTGATAGTGCCTGCAAGAACCAGTCGGTCATGGTTAGCGTACAGTCAGTCCTTTCAACTCAAATATCACGATCAGATCAATGACCATTGGTAAATCGAGAGTCGCTATGATCCAATAACCATGCATACATCTTGGAGATCAAATAGTGACATCGCATGTGTTACTAGGTAAACCCATTTACCTAAAACACATCTAGTACTCTGGCCAGAGATTTGTCACACTATTATCTCCTCAGATAGCATAGGATATCCACGCACAAGGGCGAGCGGTGAATCCTCAACAACGAAGCATAGACTCCTACATGCATCGGGACCTCACCCAACCCCGCCACCTGATGACTCCAACTGAGTCGGTAAACGGATCAAAGTGAGACACTTATCATGTAGTCTCAATGAAGTTTCGAGTAATAAGGACTAATCTATACAAACAAGACCTCGGACGTAATCCACTCGACAAATGATAACCACTTGGAAAGTTCGAACGAGGGTAGTTCGATAGATCACCAGGTCACTATCCAGCTTCATTCTCAGAACATTACTATGTTCCCTACCAATGAAATGTGGTATTTTGCATCTCAGATTCTAGTATCAATCTCAGGCGGCCCTTATCCTTTTTTGGACGGCCCAATTGACTAGGGACAAGTTTATAATACACAGTGACTATTAGATGTGTTTCATGATAGCCATAAATTCCACTATCACATCTAACATACACTATAGTGCATTCAAGGTTTTTATCCAACAATTGTAATCATAATAATGAAGATAAGGAATGCCATAAAATAATGTGAATTTCATAAATAAAGTTCGTCTTTTACATAGAGTCAACAAGAACTCACATGCCACAAGTTGGCTAGTTGGCATCTACTCTAACAATCTCCCACTTGCCCTAAAGTCAACTACTCATTAGACGTAGTCCCATTGCTTCGCGATGTTTTTCAAACAATGGTCCTGGCAAGGGCTTCGTAAGTGGATCAGCAATGTTGTATGCAGAGGCGACTCTCTCAACTGCTATGTCACCTCTAGCCACAATATCTTGGATTATATGGTATTTCCTCAATATATATTTGGATCTTTGGTGAGACCTAGGTTCCTTTGCTTGCGCAATGGCACCCGTGTTGTCACAGTATACTAGGACTGGACCAACTCCTTCAGGAATCACTCCCAACTCTTGGACGAAATTCCTCATCCAAACCACCTCTTTAGCAACAACTGATGCGGTGATATACTCAGCCTCAGTGGTTGAATCCGTGATGGTATCTTGCTTGGAACTCTTCGAAGAGACAGCACCACCAATGAGCATGAATACAAATCCATAGGTTGAATTCAATTCATCCACATTGCATTGGAAGCTAGAATCAATGTAGCCTTCAAATTTCAGTTCACCATCCCATAGACCATGAACATATTCTTAGTCCTTCGTAAGTACTTAAGAATATCTTTCACGGTCTTCCAATGTATTTGGCCGGGGTTGGCTTGGTAGCGGCTCGTGACACTCAGAGCACATGCGACATCCGGTCTAGTCGAGATCATACGACATAATACTACCTATTGTCGAGGCATATGGAACACGTTTCATACTCTCTATCTCCTCATCAGTCTTCGGACACATAGACTTGGATAGAGTGACCCCGTGGCACATAGGTTGGTGTTCTCTCTTGGACTCATCCATAGAGAACCTCTTAAGTATGGTATCGATGTAAGTCGCTTGGGTGAGTCCAAGCATCCTTTTTGATCTATCTCTATAGATCTGTATTCCCAGAATATAGGATGCTTCACCCAAGTCCTTCATCGAGAACATACTAGACAACCACACTTTAGTTGACTCCAGCATTCCTACATGATTCCCAATGAGTAGAATGTCATCAACTTAAAGTACAAGGAATGTCACAGCATTCTTAACTACCTTCTTGTATGTTGGTGGATCCGGATCCGCCCCCCGGTCAGGCAGCGGAAGAACAAAAATTACAGAACCGGGAGGCGATCAATACGAAGATCAATTCTACATTCTACGACATTCATAGGATGTTTAGCGTGTTACCTCGCTGGCACTTGTGCCTGGCTCCAACCGGTGTTTCAAGAACCCGGCGCTTCTCGGTAGATTGCGGTAGATACGCCAATCCGGTCCACGACCAGATCCGAGACTCATTCGTCAGACTGCACTAGAAGTCCTGACGAGATCAGCACGATCGGATTCTCCTCGAAAAACTAGGCCGGAACAAAATTCCGGCGAAGTGGGCGACGGCGGCGGGCGGCGCACGGCGGCGGCGTGGTCGAGGGAGGAGAAGAGAGGGAGGCGGCGGTTCGCTAGGTTTAGGTTAAGTTATGATGATGTTATGTTAATCAAGTCACTAAGCCTAATTATATAGACTTAAAGTTGGACTTGGGCCGGTCCAACGGGCCCGGGTCCAAATGACGATATCTATCGCTG
>KQ992779.1:0-10379 GCA_001598015.1 Dorcoceras hygrometricum
GAGCAAGACACCATCACGGATTCAACCACTGAGGCTGAGTACATCGCAGCATCAGCTGCTGCTAAGGAGGCGGTTTGGATAAGGAATTTCGTCCAAGAGTTGGGCGTCATTCCTAATGGAGTTGGTCCAGTCTCGGTGTACTGCGACAACACGGGTGCCGTTGCGCAAGCAAAGGAGCCTAGGTCTCACCAAAGATCCAAACATATACCGAGGTAATACCAAATAATCCAGGATATTGTGGCTAGAGGTGACATAGCAGTTGAGAGAGTCGCCTCTGCGGACAACATTGCAGATCCACTTACGAAGCCTTTGCCAGGACCATTTTTTGAAAAACATCGCGAAACAATGGGACTGCGTCTGATGAGTAGTTGGCTTTAGGGCAAGTGGGAGATTGTTAGAGTAGATGCCCAACTAGCCAACTTGTGGCGTGTGGGTTTATAGACTCTTGTATATGACAGTCTTTATATATGTTATTCGCATTTGTTTATGGCATTCTTTATCTTCATTATGTTTTTATAATGTTAACAATTGTGTTGGATAAAGACCTAGAATGCACCATAGTGTATGTTAGATGTGATAGTGGGTATGACGGCTATCATGAAACACATCTAATAGTCACTGTGTATTCTGAATTAGTTCCTAGTCGATTGGGCCGTCAAAATGAGGATAAGGCCGCCCGAACTTGAGACTAGTATCTGTGATGCGAAGTACCATGTTTCATTGGTAGGGAACATTGTGATGTTCTGAGCATGCATATAGATAGTGACCTGGTGATCTATCTAACTACCCTCGTTCGTACTTTCCAAGTGGTTACCATTTGTCGAGTGGATAAGTCGAGGTCTTGGTTGTACTGATTAGTCCTCACGACTCAAAACGTCATTGAGACTCTACGTGATAGTCGTCTCACTTTGACTCGTTTGCCGACTCACTTGGGGTCATTAGGCGGCGGGGTTGGGTGAGACCCCGATGCATGTAGGAGTCGATGCTTCGTTGTCGAGGATTCACCGCTCACTTACACGCGTGGATATCCTATGCTATCTGAGGGGATAATAGTGTATAAATCTCTGGCAAGAGTACTAGAAGTGTTTTAGGTAAATGGGTTTACCTAGTTACACTCGTGATGTCACTATTCGATCTCCAAGATGTATGCATAGCTATCGGATCTTTAGCGACTCTCGATTTACCAATGGTCGTTGATCTGATCGGGATATATGTGTTGAAAGGATCATACTGTACTCTAACCACGACCGTCACACAAGTACTGGATTCGTGATTCTCGCATGGAAACTGAGCTCAATATGTTGAGCATAGGAAGAGGATTTTAGGGAGTGCGACTTCCTAAAACTCAACAGGGGTGAAATTACGATTTCCCAATGTTGAGGGGCAAAACTGTCATTTTGGACTAGGTATCTGAAAAATTGTTTTTCACATCATAATGTTCGGTTTTGGAAACTGAGTCGATCGGTCTGATCTGATCGTCGATCGGAGTTATGATGAAACCGCAGTGAATTAAATGAACCGAATGTTCACATGGACCTCGGTTGGACCCAAGTCCATTGGGCCGGTTCAAGCCCATGAATGACTTATATTTATGGGTTGTGTCTAGGGCTTAATCACTACACTAATTACAACCTAAACCTAGCCTCCAATCTTGAGAAGCCACCGCCCCTCCTCCACCAACCTCACGCACGGCCGCCGCCCACCGTCGCGCCTCCGCCGCGCCGCCGCCGTCCGATCTTTGCGTGATTAGTCTTGTTCTGATCAGTGCGACGAGGTGATTCCGTTCGTGATAAAATCCATCAGCTTTCTAGTGCAGGCTGATTGGAGGAAGATAGATTCCGGTCGTGGACCTGATTGACGATCTACCGCCGTCTACCGACAAGAGCCAGTTTCCCTGTGATTCTGGTTGGAGCCAGGCGCCTAGACGCCAGCAAGGTAACACCCCGAAAATCATCCAATGAATGGTTTATAGTATTGATTTTATTGTATTGAACGTATCCCGGCGCTTATTTTTAACTTCCGCTACGCCGCCGGGAGACGGGATCCGGATCCGCCACCGTGTTCCAACACTTTTCAATTCAAACTTCTGCTATTTATACCCTTCGTTCACAACGGTCGATTAATTCGACTAAGGAAACAAAATCCCTTTTGAAAATACTGATAATCATGCAATCGCCTTTTTTGCTCCACTACATGGTAAATTGCACATCGTCAGAGCCAAATTGTCGTGTTCCATTTCTGTGCAATCATCGTAAAACGTTCTCTGTAAATGTGTACTATTTACCCAAAATAGTACCAACGTTGTCTCCTTAATTCCAGGCAATTGTACGATTCAATCTTCACCATTGATTCTTTTCAATTTGAATGTATGATCTTGTTTGAATCGATTCATCGTTTGCGCCTGAAGTCTCTTATAGTTGATTCAGCTTTTCCTTCCTTGAAGATGATGAATAGTTCATCGCTGATAGAATTATACACCAACTCCTGAATTTAGCACTAAGCCAAACGCTGTCATATCAACTAATCCAAACGACGTAGTTTTGCTATACATAAACATGCTAACGTCTGAATATGATCACTACTGAAGTAAATTCAACTGCTGATCATAACAACCAACGACTGATTATACCAACTGCTGATAAGATATCAAACGCCTGAAATATCTCCCTTTTTGCAAATTGTGATATAACGACTGGTTGCAACAACTGAATCAAAATCACTGTAGCTAACTGCTTAAAATACTTACTACTGAAATAAGTACCCAACTGCTGAAATTCTTGCTTCTGACGCGAATATCCAACTTCTGAATTATGTTGACTACTGAAGTGAATATACAACTGCTGAATCAATATACTTCTGACATAAGAACACAACGGCTGAATGAATACCAAAGTCTGATTGCGTCACCTTAGATCAACAACTGAATTGTTCTTCACAACTGAAATAAGAACCCGATACCAGAAACTGATAACTGTATATCTACAACCTCTGAAATAGAAACCCATCAACTGAGTGCTTCAACTCAACTGCTGAAATATTCCCGAATACCAAGATCTGATATCTAACAACTGATTCAACATCTGAAGATATTTAACTCAACTTCTGAACTAATATCGAATGCCCAAGTCTGAGATAACCTGACGTCTGAATATACTTTGCTGTTAATTGCAACGGCTGGTTCTCAGAAGTAACTTCGTATCAGCACTTGTCTTATTTTGTTATCACCAAAATTAATAAATTTTATCTTAACAATTTCCCCCTTTTTGGTGATGACAAAACTTAGCAGCCTTAAGATATATGAATGGGCAAAAATAAAATTCGAAAATTCCCACACGGATACTCAGCTCAATGTGTTGAGCACGAGAAGAGGATTTCGGGAAGTGCGACTTCCTAAAAGTCAACAGAGGTCAAACCGGGATTTGACTCTGTTGAGGGGCAAAACGGTCATTTTGCTATTTAGGGTTTGATGATCTGAAAAATTGTTTTTCACATCATAACATTCAGTTTTGGAAACTGAGTCGATCGGTCCGATCTGATCGGCGATCGGAGTTACGATGAAGTCGCAGCGATTGATATCGTCATTTGGACCCGGGCCCGTTGGACCGGCCCAAGTCCAAATTTAAGTCTATATAATTAGGCTTAATGGCTTCATTAATTAACAACTCAATATCATCACAACCTAACCCTAAAATCAGCCGCCCCCTTCTTCTCCCTTCTCCCGCCGCCGCCGCCGCCGCCGCCGTGCGCCGCCGCCGTCGCCGCCACTTCGCCGGAATTCATTCCGGCCTAGTTTTTCGAGGAGAATCCGATCGTGCTGATCTCGTCAGGACTTCTAGTGCAGTCTGACGAAGGAGTCTCGGATCTGGTCGTGGATCGGATTGGCGTATCTACCGCAATCTACCGAGAAGCGCCGGGTTCTTGAAACACCGGTTGGAGCCAGGCACAAGTGCCAGCGAGGTAACACGCTAAACATCCTATGAATGTCGTAGAATGTAGAATTTAACTTTCGTATTGATCGCCTCCCGGTTCTATAATTTTTGTTCTTCCGCTGCCTGACCGGGGGGCGGATCCGGATCACCCAACATGGCGACTGCGTTTAAATAAACCCTGAAAGGTTTCATTATGCTCAGCAATACTGTCGAGGAAGACTCTTTTAACATGATCAATTTTGTTCATCACTTCTCCAAGAGCATTATTTGTCTGTCGAGAATCCTTTGATTGAGTAGCAACAAAATTTGAGAAGGATTCCCGAAGAGCATCAACAGAGGTAGCAACAGCTATGGCAGAGGACGTCGAAATAAAGTGATCAAGACCTGAATTATCTTCCAACTGAATATCATCTTCAACGAAGTGCATGGAAGAGTCAGCTGTGGTAGACGGAGATTGAGGACGCTGGTCCAAAATCAACTGTACATATGAACGATCGGCTGAAGCAAAAGAACTCTGTACACTGGAAATAGCAAAAACTAAACTTTGAGCTATCTGTACATCTCTTAACACTGTTCTTTCGAAAGAAATAGTTGAAACAAAACTTCTAATATCAGCTGTACTCAAGCCACTGAATAAACTGTACCGAACAAACGCTATACATAACTGAGATAACCTCCAAGAAATAACTGGCGACTGTCGAGAAACAAAAACGGAAACTGGCTCAAAAACTGCAAGAGTGCGGCAAAAATTCACAGAATCAACTGGTAGGAGTCTGTCAGAAACAACAAATTGGGCGACTTCCATACAGACATCTGCCCATCTCTTTCTCATAACTTTGAAAAATTCACTCACAGGTGGAAGAGTGTCCACATATGAAGTTTGACGCAAAATCTCATTATTTAAAACTCCCCGAGGTATCGTCACCCAATGATCAGCACATGGTTCAATGACCCAAACACCATCAACACGAATCATTGTTCTAATCCAGCATGTAGATCTAGTGTTGGTGTTGGTTCTGGCAATTATAGCACCGCGATCTCGTGGGCGACCTTCAAAAATTTTAGAGCAACACGTCTTCTCCCATTTAAGATCGTGTGTCATTGTCTGTTCCTTCAGTTCTTCTACCACAAACAAATGGAGATCAGAAAGCATCTCCATTACTTTGAGATCGGTAGCAGAAGAACCTTCACCTGGGGTAAAGTTGATTTTCCTCGCCTCTAAGAATTTTCTGATCAACAATTCTCTGTACTTGGTCAAAATTTACGTCCTCCTCTTAGAGCAACTCTCGTGGAGTCTATTTCAGCCCACGAAAAAATGAGTGCCACCTTGTCAAAATATGATTCATCTATCTTCAAAGTAGCTAACCTCTTCAGACTGAAAGAATTAAAGAATTTGTCTACTTCATCTATGATCTGTTCTCGAAACATTACAAGCACCTCTATGTCTGCAAGAATCAGAGAAAATTGCTCCTTAATCGGATTGCCCTTAGCAGGGTCTCTCTCCAAAAGGGGTGCCTTCCCTTTATCTATCGCTGAAATCTTGGGAAGACCGGCCTTGTACCAGTCCCCTTCATTGACTCCAAGGATTGAGATAGTTCCGCCTAAAATAATCTTCGTGACCTCCACACCGGCAGACGGCAATGGGAAATCTACTGGAATTGTCATCAGAATATCCTCCAGTGACATTGCCTCATCTGCTGTTTGTTCAACAATCTCTGTCTCCATTTTCTCAACACCTGTTCCAAAAACTTGATCGGCAATAAACTCCTCGTCAGTATCACGCTGTCTCAATGGGTCTATCAGCATCTAGACGAGCCTGAATTTCATCAGACGAGAGAATAAACCACAGCTCGAACTCATCAGTTGTTCCAGCTGTCTTATCTCCAACCTCAGATGCAACAACAGCTTGATCTCCCACGTCTGTGTCAATTTGAGCAGTCTCGGCAATCACCTGCTCAATGATAATATCCACCTCATCACCAGTGGATATTCCCTCGTTAAGAACAACTGCCACTGCTGGAAAAGAAACCGGTTCAACAACAACTGTCTCAACATTAATACAGTCAACTGTTGTCTCTGCCTCAGAAATCCCAACTGCTGTTTCTGCCTGCTGTTCCTCAACACTTTCAACAACAGGTTCAACTTCCTTCTCAGCAGTATCACCAACAACCTCTGCAGCTGCTTCTCCAACGATTCTACCGCCAAAACTGGCTCACTATCAACAATTTCATCATCGGAGCCTAGAATCAACCTCCTCTTCGTCTTCTGAGATTTTCGTTTTGGTACTGGGAGTTGTTCAGTTGGTACAACTGGAGTTGGCGCAACCATTTGAAGAGGAACTGCTTCAACAGGCAGAGTCTCCAGAGTTTCTTTTGCAGACACTGATTTACTCTTTTTAGTCCGCTTCTTTTTCACCACTCGTTCAGCATCAGCATCTGTAGCTGGTCTCTTCTTGGACGCAGCCCTTTTCACGGGTGTTTTCTTCACCCTTGGTTCAGCTGTAACAACTTCCATACCAACCTTGTCATTTAACACAATATACCGATGCACGGTCTTTTCTATGAGAACTTTCGAAGAAGGAAACTCCGAGGATTCGCCCAGTTCCAAATTTGGAACATTTTCCAGCAACAGACTTATTTGAATAGCATACCCTTTGGCTTGCCTTGACCCCTGAGTCACCATGTCCTTAAAGATATTGAACAGCAGCCTGTTCCAGTTAATCCTTATGCCACAAGTAATCACCGCCATCATCAAGAACTTCTCCTGTGTGATTGCATCAAATGACCCGACCTTTACAGATATCGTTTTGGCCAAAATGTCATAGAGAAGTCGAAACTCTATCTCCAGCTCCTCTTTTTCTCGGTACATACTCACCGGTTCACCAGACAAAGAAACGATGCTCCTCGCATCAAACACTAAATCCTTAGGGATCTCTGACAAATCTGTCAAGCCCTCTACTGGAAGCTCAAACGTCTCTGAAAACAGTTGTTTAGAATCTCCACTGTTACTCCATTTATAGTACTAACAACCAATCCATCCCTAACTGATCCATTTGCAAAGAACTCCAACAAAGCAGCTTCGTGAATCACTACCATAGCGAGGACAGATTCAAAGCACACATGAACAGTGTTGATAAACAGAAAGGATGCCATTACTGATTGATGGATGAACTTAGAGTAAGCCTGAAAAGGATTTGCAAGAAAATATGCAGAGAACAAGAATACGCGAGAGTGAAATATGCAAGGTAAGTGTTAGCGAAAAGGAAACTCCGTAAATATGTATGGAATAGTAAACGACAAAAAAAGAAGCGATGATTGGAATGATGACAACACATGTCAATCATCCAACGGCACGTACAATATTTTGAAATGATGGTAAAAAGATTTTATCAAAAATTACGAAATTGAGAAAGTATTTTAAAATGATTTTGAAAAGATTTACCCGTACAAGGAAAAAGTTAATGAAAGACGTGCCCCAAATTTTAATTTGTCATAGCTGGTACAGCGAGTATAATAACATCACTGCTGATTTTAGTGTATCGCTGAGGGGTGTCAAGATCTGATCACAAATAAGCATCAGCTGTGTATATGTAACATCTCAGTGTATCCAGACACTACATATTCAGTTGACGTCGTGCTTAACAATTCAGATCCTGGTTCCCCCTACGACTGATATCCTCCAACGCAATGTGCTTGCCTCAGCTGAAAGTCTATGCGTTCCCCCTGAACAAAAGACTCACAGCTGATTTAAGCGACAACTGACAACCTGCAAAATTGTTAGCACACAGACAAATCAAGGCAGTTCAAGGAGACCTAATATGTTTCTAAAATAATAAAACTTAGCGTCTGGTAGAGGTTTGGTGAAGATGTCAGCAACTTGCTGCTCAGTCGACACGTACTCCAACCGGACGTCTTTCTTTAGCACGTGGTCCCTTATAAAATGATGCCTGATGTCGATGTGCTTTGTTCTTGAATGCAGCACTGGATTCTGGGTAATTGCGATCGCACTAGTGTTGTCGCGGAGAATAGGCGCTTCATAAGCATCGATGCCATAGTCCTTCAGCTGATGTTGTATCCAAAGAATTTGAGCACAACAGCTGCCAGCTGCGAGGTACTCTGCTTCAACTGTTGATGTTGCGATCGACGTCTGCTTCTTACTAAACCAGGAAATCAAACGATCTCCTAAAAATTGACAAGTACCGCTAGTGCTCCTACGATCAATCCTGCATCCTGCGTAGTCTGCATCACTATAACCAATTAGTTGAAAGCTTGAGTCTTTGGGATACCAAAGACCCACGTTGGAAGTACCCTTTAAATATTTTAAAATCCTTTTCACCGTTATGTAATGTGATTGCTTTGGCTCTGCTTGGAATCTAACACACATACAGACAACAAACATGATGTCTGGTCTGCTAGCAGTTAAGTAAAGCAAAGAGCCTATAATACCACGATAAAGTGATACCTCAATGGCAGTTCCAGCTTCATCTTTATCCATCTTAATTGAAGAGCTCATTGGGGTAGAAGCTGCTGAATAGTTGTCCATGCCAAACTTCTTCAGCAGTTCTTTCGTATATTTAGTTTGGTTAATGAATATTCCATTCTCCAGCTGTCGTATTGTAAGCCCAGAAAGAACGTAAGCTCCCCCATCATGCTCATCTCAAATTTATCCTGCATTAACTTCGAAAAATTTTGGCACAATTTGGTGTTAGTTGACCAAAAAATAATATCATCAACATATATTTGAACTAATAAGACGTGATCAACTTTTACAAATTTAAACAACGTCTTATCAACTGTGCCTATAGTGAAGTCATGCTCAATGAGGAATTTTGATAGTGTATCATACCAAGCTCTGAGTGCTTGCTTCAACCCATATAGAGCTTTATCCAATTTGTAAACAAAATCTGGATGTGTATGATTTACGAAGCCAGGAGGTTGTGCAACATACACTTCCTCTGTTAAGACGCCATTGAGAAATGCACTCTTAGCATCCATCTGAAAGACTTTAAAATCTTTAAATGCAGCATAAGCTAAAAACATATGAATGTCTTAGCTACTGGTGCGAAGGTCTCATCAAAATCTATACCTTCCATCTTTCTAAATCCTTGAGCTACCAGCCTAGCTTTGTTACTAGTAACTATGCCATCTTCATTCAGTTTAATCCTAAGGACCCATCGAGTTCCTATAACTGAATGATTAGAGGGTCTAGGTACAAGTTGCCAAACATTGTTACGCTTAAAATGATTAAGTTCTTCTTGCATTGCATCTATCCAGCTGGGGTCAGCTAAGGCTTCATCTATTTGCTTAGGTTCTATATGTGAGATGAACGCAGAATCAAAATGATCAAGAGATAGTTGGCCTCGTGTGCGAATAGGAGAATGAATGTTACCTATGACCTGCTCAGGTGGATGATTTTTATTCCACTAGAGATCAGATCCAATGGGATTTGCTCCTTGCATTTGAGTGTCTGGATGGATTGCAACAGCTGGATCAGCTGACATAAATTGATATTCTTCGTTATTGGCTTGTGCGTCAGGTTCCAGCTGTTGTGATAGTTGTTCCAGATGTGAGCTTGGATCAGCTCTTGAAAAAGTTGGTCTGGATACCAATTTATGATCACTTGCGACTGGTTGTCCAGACGTTGGTCTTGATGCCGATTGATATGATGTGCTTGCGCCTTGTTGTCCAGATGTTGATCCAGGTGCCAATTGATAAACGCTTGCTCCTTGTGCATTAGACGTTGATTTATGAATAGTGGAACCTGCTTGCACAACATCTAATCGAGCAACGTCTGGTTGAACAACATCTGATTGAGCGACGTCTGGTTGATCGTTGGTTTCTTCACCTCCAGCAGCTGGCACACTTGGGAAGATCTGTTCCTGTATAGAGTCATCGTTTGTTAAATCGATGACTACTGGATTACCTGTCAGATCTTGTTGAGCAATGTTATGCGATGTGTCCAGCGTCTGTTGTGTCTCAGCTGAATATCTTTGTGGCAAGTCATCGTCTGATTCCTCAAGGCTTGTTGATTCCAGACGTGAACACAAATCATGTAAGATTGCAGCTGAGTGGATTTGGAGCTTGTCTCGTCAAATACCACGTGTGCAGATTCTTCAACTGTTAGACTTCTGTTGTTGAATACGCGATAAGCTTTGCTAACAGCTAAATAGCCTAAGAAGATACCTGCATCAGATTTTGGTTCCAAGGCTGTTAGGTGCTTTTTTCCGTTATTATGAATAAAACATCTGCACCCAAACACCCTGAAATAAGATATAGGTTTCTTGCCATTCCAGATCTCATATGGGGTTTTATCATGCATCCTATTAATCATCGACCTGTTCTGAGTATAACACGCTGTGTTAAATGCTTCTGCCCAAAATTTTTGCGAAATACCGGAATAAGCAATCATAGACCTAGCAGCTTCTTTTAAAGTACGATTTCTCCTCTCAGC
>KQ992797.1:34354-44668 GCA_001598015.1 Dorcoceras hygrometricum
TATGCTCAGAACATCACAATGTTCCCTACCAATGAAACATGGTACTTCGCATCGCAGATACTAGTCTCATGCTCGGGCGGCCTTATCCTCATTTTGACGGCCCAATCGACTAGGAACATGTTCAGAATACACAGTGACTATTAGATGTGTTTCATGATAGCCGTCATACCCACTATCACATCTAACATACACTTTAGTGCATTCTAGGTCTTTACTCAACGCAATTGTTAATCATCATACAACACAATGAAAGTAAAGAATGCCATATAAATAAATGCGAATATCATATATAAAGATTGTTTATACAAGAGTCTATAAACCCACACGCCACAAGTTGGCTAGTTGGGCATCTACTCTAACAATCTCATAGAGTTAGGATCATGTGGGTAAAAACAAGGAGTGATTAGGTCAAGGAAGAATTAGTTGCGAGTTTTATGATCATCATGTGTCCTGGCTTATTGTCTGTGCATGACAGTAGAGTTGTTGGGGTCGGGTAAGTCTTTATATGTGGTCTGTGTAGTCAAAGTTTATTTCAGGAGAGAACTCATTGAGTTAGGGTCATGAAGGTCCAAACGAGGAGCGATTTGGTCAAGAGAAGAATTAGTTATGAGTTTTATGGCTAGCACGTGTCCTGGTTTCATTCTGCGCGCGGGTAGTGGGTTCGCAGACATCAGGTTGATCATGTCAGGAATCCTGGTTGGTTATGGATGGTTCCAGAAGCTAGACCATCACGGTAGGGTCACATGGGTCTAGACGGGGAGCGATTTGGTTAAGAAAGACATTTTAATGAATTTTACGGTTTAGTCGCTCAAACTGCATCTCGTCGGGGCAGAAAATGTAAAGTCGGGTTTTTGAGGCCTAGGGGCAGCATAATGTCATGAAATGTTTAAAATGATGATTTAAGTTTGTTTTTGATATTTTAGAAAATTTTAATGTCTGGCTTCTAAGTTATAGGACCGAGTACCTTTAACAATTTTGAAATGTAATTTTTAGTTTAATGTGCCAAGCTGAATTTTGAGTTAAGTTACATCATAAGATCAGGTATAGGCTTTGGGCTTAGAGTTAACGGGCTAGTCACTTGAACCAGTCCTTTATCGGACGAAGAAAATGTAGAAGCCTATAAATATATATTTAATTATATATGTAGTATTTTACGTATATGATTATGCATTTGAAAATAAATATAAATTGATGGACTAAGCCTTTTAAATTGCATGTTTTATGACGTACACACATCATGAAATCTTTATGAAATGTTAAGGCATGAAAGGAAAGAAAATATTTTTGAGGGATTGAAGTGGTTTGTGGCAAGTAATGATGAGAGGAATCGCGATGCCGGGCCCGATGAACCTCTGTTAATGTTATAATGTGCTTATGGATCCATGTGTTCACGGCATGGTAAAGTCGCAACATAGAGGTGTGAGGGATCCTGAGTAAGATCGGGTGAACCGCATCGCCACGTATGTTGGTTAATATATTGACCCATCGTTAATACATTGACCCACATCATGGATACGACTCACACGTCTTTAATGTTATGTTATGTTCATGCCTCATTATGTTATAATATACGATTATGTACTGCTACGATTGCTTTTGAGCCATGATTTACGATCATTCATGCATGCATGTTTTTTTAAGTTATTTTAAGCAAATTATGTGCTTGCATGCGGTTTTATTATACGTACTTTGTTATTATCCGATAGAGCATGCTGGGAATTTAGGCTCACTAGGTTTAAATGGTGCAGGTGATCCTGCTGTGGATTTTATTCCGACTGGTGGTGAGGACATCTGATCGCCCGCTACAGCTATCACCCGATGACCACTCAGATGCTTTCATTTCGTTTTATTAGACATGTTCATATTTACGCAACAATTATTACTCTGATTTTAAGACAGAATGAATGATGTGATTTTCGAGATATTTATTTATTTAGGTTTTAAAGTGATGTTGAGAAAATATTTTTAATGGTTAATTTATAATTTTAAAGAATGTTTATTCCGTATTTTATTTCAAAAAAAAAATTCTAGAGTTCCAGTTCGTTTCAAGATCACCAGACCAGATAAGCTCCAAGTATCCAACATATCACAAACTTAGGCTAGCTTAGAATAGAACACAGATCGTAAGCTTAGACCAACTTATCATATAATTCAAAACAAGAGTTTAGATCAGCTTAGAACACACATTAAAACTATACGGATCAGTCCGGAACAATTGAACTGAATCAGATCGTGGGTTCAGATCAGTTCGGGGAAATATCTGATCGCAATCATAAACTAGGTCGGAACAAGAATTAGATCATGAACTGAAATCATTTATGGATTATGAATTATTGACGTTCAGATCAAAATAAAACAAAGGAATCAATTCAGATTATAATAACTACATGTTACTAATATTATCTTGAAGAAGTCCATGAGAGACCAGCTCAGCTTATCAGATCAGAAGGTTCTAATTAGGCCAGCTTTGCCTATCCGCTCGAAACCTCATCCTTAGCCGTCCAGCAAGACATATTCAATGGAAACCTCCAGAGATCTTTTACTTTGAAGCTGCTTTAGTACATCCCATAAATTTTGAAAGAAAACTACTCGAACTTCATAGAAACATTTTATAACAAACATCTCTGAAAACAAAACTTCATCAAACCAATGCTTCTTTTAAAATAATTTCTTCATTTTAAAAAAATACTTCAAAACCTTTTTCAAACCTTTAAAAATGACTCAAACATGCAAGAGGATCAATATATGTTTTCTATCATGCAGCAAGAAACAAAATTTACCTGGCTTAACAACGAACAACGATTGAAAGATATTTATCCGGCTTTGAAAAGATCACAAGCACAATCGGTCACTTTGAAAACACTGAAACTTCGGTCGGTTTCTTTTTCTCAGAGAGAACCACTTCTCAAAATTTTTTCTCTACAAGAAGTATTGTGAATGATGATCAAAAAGTGCTTTTGCATGTATTTATATGAAAATCTCAAAGATATCTTGATTAAAATACTATTCTTTAAAAGTGATACTACCATTTAAAAGTGCTGCTTTGTTTTCAAAACAAAAAGCCTGGACCGAACTGGTTTATTAAAAAATCAGCTTAGAGATTAACCGTGCTTGGTTTGTTCACCTGGATAGCTCCCTGAACCGTGCTCCTAACTGAAACAAAAACCAGCATAAACGAAAGCTGATTAATTGCTAAAATCACAATTTAATCCTCCAAAACTTTAACTTAATATTTGTGGATGTATGGATTTCTGGGCTTTACAACTCTATCCCCTTAAAGAAATTTCGTCCTCGAAATTACTCACCAAACAAATCTGGGTAGAGGCTATGCATATCAGCTTCAACCTCACATGTTGCTTCTCTATCTGAGTGGTTTTTCCACTGAACTTTGACCATTGGAATACCTCAATTCCTCAGTATTCTGCCTTCTCTAAGAAGAATCTTCACTGGCTCTTCTTCATAACCCGGATTAGGTGCAAGTTGCATCGGATTGTATCTCAACACATGTGACGGGTTAAAAGTTATACATTCTTAGAGCTGATATATGAAACGCGTTATGCACTGCTGATAAGTGCGGAGGTAATGCTAATCGATAAGGTAAAGTCCCAACTCTTTCTATATCTCAAATAAACTAATAAATCTTGGACTCAGCTTACCTTTCCTTGCAAATCTCATTACCCCTTTCATGGGTGCTACCTTCAGGAATACATGGTCTCCAACTTCAAAATTCAGCTCGCGACGACGATTATCAGCATAGCTCTTTTTTCTGCTATGTGCCATTCTCATTTTCTCATGTATTCCATGGATTTCTTGGACGGTCTGTTCTATAATATCTAGGCCTATATCGGTTCTCATCATCCCAATGTATCGGTGATCTGCATTTTCGTCCATATTGCGCTTCATAAGGAGCCATTTGTATAGATGTTGGTAGCTATTGTTGTACGTAAACTCTACCAATGGAAGCTTTGAATCCCAGCTATCAGTAAAATCAATTGCACATGCGCGAAATAGATCTTCAAGTGTCTGGATTACTTTCTAGATTGGCCATCAGTTTGGGGATGGAAAGCTGTGTTGAACGTCAGTTTGGCTCCCAAAGATCGATGTATACTTTTCCAGAACATAGATGTGAATCTTGGATCTTGATATGATATGATTGATACTGGAATGCCATGAAGCTTCACTATTTTCTTAATGTACAAGTCATCGTACTTGTTCAGATCGTAAGTCGTCTTAACCGGTAAGAAATGAGTTGATTTGGTTAACTGGTCCACTATAACCCAAATGAATTAAACCCATGAAATGTTCTTGTTAAACCCACAATGAAATCCATGGAAATGTTCTCCCATATCCATTCTGGTATGGGAAGAGGTTTCAACATCCTGCTGGTTTTTGGTGTTCTTCTTTAACTTGTTGGCATGCTAAGCATTCAGCGACAAATCTAGAAATATCTCATTTCATACCAGGCCATCAATACAGATTTTTCAGATCCTTATACATCTTTGTACCCCCTGCGTGAACTGAATAATGTGTGGTATGAGCTTCATTCAAAATCTCAGTTCTCAAGGCGTCTACTTAGGGTACCCAAAGTCTGCCTTGATATCTCACGGTTCCTTCTACAATGGTATAGAGATTTTCACCTCTCTCTTTGTCTTGTCGTTTCCACTTAATCATCTCTCGACTGTAAATCTCCAATCCGATCTTTCGGATTATATTGGATAGTAAACGTAGCTAATTTAGCATCACACTTTTGGGTCATCAATTCTAGCTCAAATCTCTCTATCTCCATAGCTAATGGTCTCTGAACTGATAGTTGAGCTAATCTAACTGATCTCCTACTCAGTGCATCTGCTACTATGTTAGCTTTCAGGATGATATATGATGGTGCAATCTTAATATTTCACCACTTTTAACCATATTCGTTGTCGCATGTTCAGCTCCTTCTGGGTGAAGAAATACTTAAGACTCTTATGATCGGTGAAAATTGTGCATTTATCTCCATATAGATAATGCCTCCATATTGTTAGTGCAAACACTAAAGCTACAAGCTCTAGATCGTGCGTCGGGTAATTCTTCTCGTGATTTTTCAATTGTCTTGAAGCATAAGCAATCACCATATGATCTTGAATTAGTATTGCGCCCAGACCCAACTTATACGCATCAGTGTAAAGAACGTAGCTTCCTTGTCCATTTGGCATAGTCAGCAATGGGGCTTCTACTAAGGCTTGTTTCAACCTCTCAAAACTCACTTGGCAATCAGGACTCCAAGCATACTTGTCATTTTTCTTGGTTAAAGAGGTTAATGAACAACTATATTTGAAAATACTTTGATAAAACATCGGTAATAACCGGTAAGACTAGAAAACTTCTAATCTCAATAACGCTCTTAGGCACAGGCCAGTCACGAACTGCTTCTACCTTAGCGGGGTCAAATTCTATTCCAGCTCTAGAGATTACATGACCTAGAAAAGCAACTTTCTCAATCCAAAAATCACATTTACTAAACTTAGGAAAAAGTTGTTTATTCCTCAAAAATATGTAAAACCATCATAAGCTGTTCTGAGTGTTCTTCTCTATTTTTTGAGTAGATGAGGATGTCTTCTATGAATACTATTACGAATTGATCTAGAAAATGTTGCAACACTCTATTCATTAAATCTATGAAAACTGAAGGTAAGTTAGTTAATCCAAAAGGCATTACTAAAAATTCTTAATGACCGTAACGCGTTCTGAATGCAGTTTTGTACACATATGCTCCTTTAATATTCAGCTGATGATAACCAGATCAAAGATCGATCTTCGAGAATATTGCTGATCCCTGATGTTTATGGAATAAATCTTAAATCCTAGGGAGTGGTTACTTATTCTTAATACTTAACTTATTTAATTCTCTATAATCTATATATAGCCTCATATGATCCCGTTTTTCTTCTTTACAAACAGCACGGGTGCTCCACATGGTGAAGTATTTGAATGAATAAAACCTTTGTTCAAAAGGTCTTGGCATCTGCTCGTTTAGCTCTTTCATCTCTAGGAGCAAGCCTATAAGGCTGTCTGGAGACAGGAGTTGCACCTGGCACTAGGTCAATCCCAAATTCAAGCTCCCGATCTGGAGGCAGACCAGAGATGTCATCTGGGAAAACTTCAGGAAATTCGTTCAAACGATATACAATACCCAAAAATCATAAACATCCCTTCTTTAAATAGTTTTGCTCTTTCATTTCTGAAATCAGAGGAGTGGCTCTCTTAATTGGTGCGGCTCTAAACAAAAAATGATCTCCTTGGATTGGTTTTACTCCTACTATTCTTTGATTAAAGTTTATAGCTACTCCATATTTAGATAACCAATCCATATCCAAAATCAAATAAAATTCCGGTACAGGAAATACAATTAAGTCAGTAAATACTATACACCCTTGTAACTCCAGCTCCAAGTTGCAAAATACTTAGTAAAAAGTCCTTCTCCTGATGGTATTATTACACAATAACCTACAGATAGCAATTCAGGTTGTAAATGTAATTTTCTTAAAAAAACATCTCTGAATATAAAATAATGGGTGGCACCTGAATCTATTAAAGCGGTAGAAGGTATACCGGCAATAACAATCTCACTCGTACACAGTAGTCTTTGGGTTTGCCTGATCAGTTGTCATCACATAAGCTCTAATGGTGATGAGCTGATTTGATCGTTGACAATCCTTGGCAAAATTACCAGGAGCCCACATTTATAATAGACATTATGGTCAACCCTGCACTGGCCAGAGTGGTTCCTTTGACACTTTGGGCACACTGGTCGATTGTCAATTCTGAGAACTACATTGATTGGTTGTGGTTGTGGAGATCCTTGACCTTGAGGCCTCTGTTGATTGCTATTGGGTGGCTTGGATTGTTTCTTTGGTCCTTGAGCTGAAAATCTTGACGCTTTTGATGTTGTTCTTCTTCTATCTCTTTCCAATCTTGTTCAGCTCGTAGGGCTTTATCGACTGTTGTCCTGAATCTTTAGGTTCAGCTAACCTAACATCATGCTTGAGAGTTAGTCTCAATCCATCCACAAAATGACGAAATGATGAAGTTTTTTCTCCGCATCTCTTCCAATGAACGGTACAAAATAACAACCCCTCTTGAATTTACGGATATAATCCAGCACTAACATATTCCCCTGTTTCAACTTTACAAACTCTCGCTTCATCTCGGATCGCAC
The DNA here is from genome assembly GCA_001598015.1 of Dorcoceras hygrometricum. Taxonomy (NCBI): domain Eukaryota; kingdom Viridiplantae; phylum Streptophyta; class Magnoliopsida; order Lamiales; family Gesneriaceae; genus Dorcoceras; species Dorcoceras hygrometricum. The sequence goes on from KQ992797.1 coordinate 41,553, forward strand.
ATCCGTAGTAAAATACTTATCATAAAATACTTTCTTGAATTCTTCCCAAGAAAGTGCATCCATATCCACGGTCAATTTGGCTCCTTCTCACCAAATCATTGCGTCATCTCTTAACATGTAAATGACACATCTTGCTCTATCCTGATCAGATAGTTTTAGATATTCAAATGACTTCCAAGGACTTGATCAAGCTCTCTGCTACAAGTGAATCACTGGCACCTCTAAACTCCTTCGGCCTTTGTCGTCTAAACGTTTCCTGAGGATTCTCATGACTAAATCCTCGAGTTGAATATTGGCTATTTCCTTGGCTAGACTGTCCTACTAGCTGCTCCAGCAAATGAGCCATGCTTGCTAAGACTCGTGTATTACTACCAGTACTATAATCTTCAACCATGGCGTCTCTTATTCCTATTCCTCTTCTTGACATAACTGAACCAATGCCCAAATCCACCACAATACCATTATAAAATGAAAATTTACTCTATAACATTTAAATAAAACTCATAGAATAGATGAAGCGGTTGGCGAGGGCTGTCTCTGACTGAAAGTAAGAGTTTATCTCAATGGACCACACTCTGATACCAAGTTGTGAGGTCCTTATCTTAGATTTCCAATTTAATCAATTGAAAGGTATTAATTGAAGGATATTTATACTTTTTTGGCCGAAAGATGAAGTAACCAAATAATTTTGGACTAAAATACAAACTTAATGAATTTTTCAGATCGCAAACTGGTAGAACATCTCGGAGCTTATAAGCTATGCGGAAAACAGATAAATTACAAAATGATTCGTTCAGATTACAGGTGAATAAATATGAAATATCTGATACAAATTCATTACAAAATGATTTATCTCAAAGCTAAGTTTAACAAAAGCAAATGCAATCTAAATAGCACGGAAACGCAGGTTCCACGATAAACACCTCCCAATCTGATACAGCACGCACCCACCAGCCTCCTCTAAACCTTATCACCTGCACTCAAGGAAACTAATGAGCCTAAAGGCTCAACAAGTAAATTTGGAAATAACGAATACATGTAGTACGGCATATCAATAATCTTTAAAACTGGTAATAACTTTAATCATAAACTATATCAAATGCTCAGTCGTATAACAGCCCAAAGCATTCATCATTTTGCTTTTCTTGGTGAAGTGTGAACGAAAGCTCTCTTTAGGTCATAGTCACTTGATCAAGATTAAACTAGTTCTTGGTGGAGCGGGACCCAATGTCAGGCCTCATGCTCTACTCAGAGTTAAACCACGCAAAACCATAGCGGAAGTATACAAAAAGTGGCTTAAAATTTTCGCTTTAGGCCTGACGGTTTAAAACATATAATTTAAATACAATCATACTTAAAATATCCCAGTTTACAAACACACAATACAACAGTACATCATTTAAACAAATACAAGTACTACGGCGGATAATACAATCCCACAAGCACAGGGCATTCCCCTGCTAACAATACTAGTACATATATGCTATACGCTAATTGGGACACTTTATCCACCTCCTGGGGCACCTACAGCTGGGTCCAAGCCACGACCAACAGAGAAACCTGGGAAACCTGAAAACACATACAGGCAACAATACACAAGCCCCAGAGGGACATCGGGGTCAAACCCCAGTAGGGAGAGCAATACAAACAGCATAAGGAAAGCAACAGATAAATATGCAAATGCTATGCAAGAGATCAAGGCTACAACCGAAAGCAAGGAGCCAAGCAACAACAGCTCAACAACAAGATCTGATCAAAGGCAAGACAGACAATGGCCACGGGGTATACTGAGCACATGGGAGCTACCCACTCATCTCCAGTACACCATACCAGATGCTAAACAGATAGCTCCACCTGTCGTTGCCCACTCATGAGATGTGAGAGCTACCCACTCCGCTAATAGCGGCTAAAAAACCCAGCAGGGAGATGAGGTACGGGAGTTACCCGCTCGTCTCCGAGGTATACGGGAACTACCCGCTCGTCCTCGAATACAACATCCTGGTATTCTTCAATCAACAGAACAGGCACAGCTAACAAAACAGAGCTCAACAGGATAATGCGTGTATACAAATGCAACAGCTGATATCACAACAATGCACAAACGATAACAGCACAGAGCATACACAGCAAAGAACATAATCCATTCTCAATCTGACGCTGTAAACAAGCTCACATCCATACCTCAATTCTCTGTGCTACAATTACTACAGCAGATTGCCACAATGATGTCCCGAGCACACAGATCTACCACCCCAAAAAGCTAGGAGCGAAATCCGACGCTTATGCCAACAGAATACACAAGGGAGATGTCTTCGCACACCTCACCAGCTTCAAGCAAACGTTCGAAAACAATATCCAAACGAAGAGTCTCAGCAAGAGGAGTCCAACGCTACCACTCTTACTTCAATCGGAGCTGTCTACCGTCGGCAATCGAAGAAGATAAGGTTCGGTGAACAGTAGCTAGGGTATCGCGACAGAAGTTGGCAATCGGGAAAATATTCTAAGTATGGAAACTGGATACTCAAATCGAAGACCACGTCCTCTAATATAAGTCAAAGCTGATCACAGCTGAAGAAACAGTATCCACCACACTTAATCTATCGCAACTGGTATTCCCGCTCGCAACCAGACTTGCAACAGATCTCACTCTACGCCAAAACAGCGATCGCTACTAACTCAAATGACGTCGCAGAGAACTACTGTCGCAACTGGACACGTCACCCGCTACCACTGCTGAACACTAACCAACATCTGTTGACAACGCACAACAGATCTCTCACACAGCTGACGCTAACGCAACTCACAGCTGAGTCTTCTTCGCCAATCCAAAACGCTGTCGTTCCAACTAATCCAAACGACGACGTACTATACTTGCTACAGAACACGCTAGCGCACTCTTTACTGCTCAGCGAGAACAGATCTCACGACTGCTGAACACAACCATTCAGCGACAACTGCTGACGTCACCACTGCTGAACGCCAACATTCAGCGATGACCCATGCTGACTACTGAACAGATTCCGCGCCAACTTTAACTCTCCAAAACTGTTCTAAGGGCTAAAACAAAACCCGATAGCTTCTCCAAGCTCATCAACGCAAAGATGATCTCAATAAAA
>KQ992797.1:55524-67279 GCA_001598015.1 Dorcoceras hygrometricum
AACTCCGATCGCCGATCAGATCGGACCGATCGATTCAACTCAGTTTCCTGAATACTATGATCTGAAAAACCATTTTTCAGAACCCCAGTGCAAAATGACCGTTTTGCCCTTCAACAGAAGTGAGACGCCTATCATGTAGAGTCTCAATGAAGTTTCGAGTCGTGAGGACTAATCAGTACAACCAAGACCTCGGACTTATCCACTCGACAAATGGTAACCACTTGGAAAGTCCGAACGAGGGTAGTTCGATAGATCACCAGGTCACTATCTATCGTGGTCTCACCCAATCCCGCCGCCTTATGACCCCAAATGAGTCGGCAAACGGGTCAAAGTGAGACGCCTATCATGTAGAGTCTCAATGACGTTTCGAGTCGTGAGGACTAATCAGTACAACCAAGACCTCGGACTTATCCACTCGACAAATGGTAACCACTTGGAAAGTCCGAACGAGGGTAGTTCGATAGATCACCAGGTCACTATCTATCTGCATGCTCAGAACATCACAATGTTCCCTACCAATGAAACATGGTACTTGGCATCGCAGATACTAGTCTCGAGCTCGGGCGGCCTTATCCTCATTTTGACGGCCCAATCGACTAGGAGCTAATTCAGAATACACAGTGACTATTAGATGTGTTTCATGATAGTCGTCATACCCACTATCACATCTAACATACACTATAGTGCATTCTAGGTCTTTACTCAACGCAATTGTTAATCATCATACAACACAATGAAAGTAAAGAATGCCATGTGAATAAATGCGAATATCATATATATAAAGATTGTTTCATACAAGAGTCTATGAACCCACACGCCACAAGTTGGCTAGTTGGGCATCTACTCTAACAATAAGTTGTACTCATAGCCAATCTAGTTCCCAAAGCTGTTTGCAAACTCTTCCAAAACCTGGAAGTAAATCGAGGATCACGATCTGAAACAATCGAAACTGGCACACCATGCAAACGCACCACAAAATCTATGTACAGCTTCGCCATCTTCTTCAAAGAATAACTCATATTGTAGGGAATGAAGTGAGCAGACTTCGACAATCTGTCTATCACAACCCAAACCGCATCACAACCTCTGCTGGAACGAGGCAAATGCGTGACAAAATACATAGCTATGTGCTCCCAATTCCATTGGGGCACCTCTAAGCTTTGCAACAAACCACCAGGTCTCATCCTCTCTGCCTTGACTTGCTGACAATTCAGACATGTAGCCACAAAATCAGAAACATCACTCTTCAAACCTGCCCACCAGTAATGCTGCTTCAAGGCATAATACATCTTCCTTGCACCAGGATGGAACTGTATCTACTGCAGTGAGATTCTCGCAAGATCTCTTCCTTCAAATCAATCAGATTTGACACAACAAGTCTGCCACGAAACCTTAAACAACCATCAGAAGAGACAGAATAGTCTTCGAACTATCCAGCTCTCACCTTCAGCTTCAACTCATGGATGGAAGGATCTATCCTCTGAGCTGCTCTAATGCTAGAAACAATCTGTGGCTCAACTTGAAAATAAGACACCACAACATAATCCTCAGCAGGGTAAAACCTCCAACCAGTAGTGCCAAGATGCTCATGGACCTTCGAAATCTGCATCGAAGCCAGTATCGCCACTTGAGCCTTTCTGCTCAATGCATCAACAACTACATTCATCTTCCCAGGCTGGTATTTGATCTCACAATCAAAATCTTTTAGCAGATCCATCCATATACATTGTCTCATGTTCAAATCTGACTGAGAAAACAGATACTGAAGACTCTTGTGGTCGGAGTACACCACAAATTGTTCACCATACAGGTAGTGGTGAAATCTTCAAAGCAAAACCTACTGCTGCTAACTCCAAATCATGAACTGCGTAACGAGTCTCATGCGGCTTCAACTGCCGAGAGGCATAAGCAATGACTCGACCATTCTGCATCAACACACAACCCAATCCATTCAAGGAAGCATCTGCACAAACAACAAAACCACCCGAACCACACGGCAGAGCTAACACAGGCGCAGAAGTTAGCTTCTCTTTGAGCAACAGAAAACTATTCTCGCATTGCTCAGTCCACACAAACCTCTTGTCTTTCTAAGTCAACTGCGTCATTGGCTTTGCTATACTAGAGAATCCCTCTATAAAACGACGATAATAGCCAGCCAAACCCAAGAAACTACGAATCTCCACAACACTCTTGGGACGCTCCCAGTTAAGAACAGCCTCAACCTTACTGGGATCCATAGAAATACCATCAACAGAAATCACATGACCCAGAAACACAACTCGGTCCAACCAAAACTCGCACTTGGAGAACTTAGCATACAGCTGCGAGTCTCGAAGCTTCTGAAGAACTAGCATCAAATGCTCTTTATGCTGCAACGGAGTCTTAGAGTACACAAAAATGTCATCGATAAACACAATCACAAACTGGTCGATGAACTCTCTAAAGACTCTATTCATCAAGTCCATGAAAACTGCGGGAGCATTCGTCAAACCAAAAGGCATAACTAGAAACTCATAATGCCCATACCTCGTACGAAACGCAGTATTCTCAACATCCTGCTCACGGATGTGCAACTGATGATACCCAGAACATAGATCGATCTTCGAAAACACGGTAGACCCTTGCAACTGGTCAAAAAGATCATCGATCCTAGGCAAAGGGTACTTGTTCTTCACTGTCGCCTTGTTCAACTGTCTAAAGTCGATACACATTCTCATCGACCCGTCCTTCGTCTTGACAAACAAGATAGGCGCTCCCCACAGGGACATGCTAGGCCTAATGAATCCCTTCTCCAGCAAATCACTAAGCTGCTCCTTAAGCTCCCTCAACTCAGCAGGCGCTAAACGATACGGAGCATGCGAAATCGGAGCTGTACCAGGAACCAACTCAATGCTGAAGTCTATATCCCGCCTCGGAGGAAAACCAGGAATCTCCTTCGGAAACACATCCGGGAAATGTCGAACTACAGGGACTCTACTAAGCTCTATGTTCGAAGAAGAAGACGCATCTAAGGCATAGATCATGAAACCAGCATTCTCAAGCGACAACAGGCTAAACATCTCCATCGCAGAGACTAAAGCAATCTTCAACTGGGAATCTTGGCCGTAGAAATTCCATTTCTCGCCAGACTGGGGCATAAATCGCACAACGCCATGGAAAATCCACGGTAGCCCTATAGCTAGACAACACGTCCATTCCCACTATACAGTCAAAATCCCACATCACTAGCCTGATCAGGTTGGCTAACAACACACTTTCGCCAAACCTAAGAACACCATTCAACAAAATCTCCTGGTAGAACAGGCTCGCACCGGCAGGAGTCACAACAGATACAACATCACTCAAGGTAGTGGTATGCAAACCATGCTCAACCATAAATGCATCAGAAATAAAGGAATGCGACGCTCCTGTATCAAACAACACACCCGCAGGAAAATGAAAGATAAGACAAGTACCTGAGATAATCCCTCCGCCCGGTGTGCCTTCAGCTTGCTCCCTAGTCATGGCGTTCACTTGGGCAAACTGAGGTCCAGAAAACTGAGGGTGGGAAGACTGACCAAACCGCGAAGGACCAGGATGCTGAAACGGCGCGACGCTCCTGTATCAAACAACACACCCGCAGGAAAATGAAAGATAAGACAAGTACCTGAGATAATCCCTCCGCCCGGTGTGCCTTCAGCTTGCTCCCTAGTCATGGCGTTCACTTGGGCAAACTGAGGTCCAGAAAACTGAGGGTGGGAAGACTGACCAAACCGCGAAGGACCAGGATGCTGAAACGGCCTAAACTGAGGCTCTCCCAACCTCTGCTGCTGAACAGGAAAAGCAGAATGACCTCTAGATGATCCACCTCGACCCTGCGGTGGAACTGCGGTATGCTGCAATCCAGACAAAGGACACACTCTAGTAAAGTGTCCGTACTGACCACAGACATTGCAAGAACCCTGCACACCTACACACTGCGCTGTAGGGTGTTTTCCACCACACTGGCCACAATAATCCACCTTGGTACCACCGCTATTGGAACTACCAGAGCTCGAAGAACTAGAACCAGACTTCTTCTTAAACTGCTTACCACGAGGCCTAATCCTCTGATATCCAAACTGTTGGGCTACTTGTTGCTACTGTTGGGGTGGCTGAGATGACTGCACAGACTGATAATGTTGCGCTCCCTGAACCACTGGACGACTACTCTGCGCCACCTGCAGCCTACCACGAGACCGACGATTCCTCAAACCTTCCTCGATGTCGATCGCACTGTCCATTGCTTCTTCATAGCTCTTCGGCGAGCTAGCCAAAACCAAGGAATACAACTCCTTGTTCAACCCCTCAAGAAATCTAGTTCTTTTCGCTCTCTCCCGACCAGAAACATGCGGCACATACGCAAGAAGGGAAGAAAACATGCGGGCATACTCTGTAGCAGACATACTGCCCTGCTCCAAATTATCGAACTCACGCTCACGGGCGTTCACGTAGGACTACGGGACATAATCTTGACAAAAAGCAACACAAAAACTGTTCCACGTAATACCTACTTTTTTCTCTTCCAAAGTCCTCGAAGCGCCTCTCCACCAACGCTCCGCACCTTTACTCAACTGAAAAGTATCCAGACTCAACTTGAGTTCGTCATCATACTGCACACGGTTAAACAAAACCGTGACAGGCTGCAACCATGAATCTGCATCAGCACTAGACTCATCCCCGTTGAAAACCTGAGGATTCATATGCTGAAACCTCGCCATAATGAGTTCCATATCGTCACTCGGGCAGCCACCTCATCAACCATCCTCGGCGTGCCTACCGCGTCCACGGTGGGGAAAACTACGCTGATCACCTTCTGTCTGACCTTTAGACTCTTCCGGAATCTTCCCTCTACCTCTACCCCTACGTCTAGGCGGCATCTAAGAAACACTAAGAGGGTAAGATCACAACAGAACAGATACAGAAAAATTAAATACAGCAAATAGGTAACATAATCAAGCACATGAAACACACAACACTGTGCCTAGACTCAAATGTGATCAACAGAAATCGAGCTTATCCCAGCTTAAGCTCTGATACCAAAAATGTCAGGCCTCGTGATCTACACAGTGTTAAACCACGCAAAACCATAGCGGAAGTATACAAAAAGTGGCTTAAAATTTTCTCTTTAGGCCTGATGGTTTAAAACATATAATTTAAAATACAACCATACATAAAATATCCCAGTTTACAAACACACAATACAACAGTACATCATTTAAACAAATACAAGTACTACGGCGGATAATACAATCCCACAAGCACAGGGCATTCCCCGGCTAACAGTACTAGTACATATATGCTATACGCTAATTGGGACACTCTATCCACCTCCTGGGGCACCTCCAGCTGGGTCCAAGCCACGATCAGCAGAGAAACCTGGGAAACCTGAAAACACATACCTGCAACAATACACAAGCCCCATAGGGACATCGGGATCAAACCCCAGTAGGGAGAGCAATACAAACAGCATAAGGAAAGCAACATATAAATATGAAAATGCTATGCAAGGGATCAAGGCTACAACCGAAAGCAGGGAGCCAAAGGATCGCAACAATGGCTCAACAGCAAGATCTGATCAAAGGCAAGACAGACAGTGGCCACGGGGTATACTGAGCACATGGGAGCTACCCACTCATCTCCAGTACACCATACCAGATTCTAAACAGATAGCTCCACCTGTCGTTGCCCACTCATGAGATGTGGGAGCTATCCACTCCGCTCATAGCGGCTAACAAACCCAGCAGGGAGATGAGGTACGGGAGTTACCTGCTCGCCTCCGAGGTATACGGGAACTACCCGCTCGTCCTCGAATACAGCATCCTGGTATTATTCAATCAACAGAACAGACACAACTAACAAAAAAAAGCTCAACAGGATAATGCGTGTATGCAAATGCAACAGCTGATATCACAACAATGCACAAACGATAACAGCACAGAGCATACACAGCAAAGCACATAATCCATGCTCAATCTGACGCTGTAAACAATCTCACATCCATACCTCAATTCTCTGTGCAACAATTACTACAGCAGATTGCCACAATGACGTCCCGAGCACACAGATCTACCACCCCAAAAAGCTAGGAGCGAAATCCGACGCTTATGCCAACAGACTACACAAGGGAGATGTCTTCGCACACCTCACCAGCTTCAAGCAAACGTTTGAAAACAATATCCAAACGAAGAGTCTCAGCAAGAGGAGTCCAACGCTACCAATCTTACTTCAATCGGAGCTGTCTACCGTCGGCAATCGAAGAAGATAAGGTTCGGTGAACAGTAGCTAGGGTATCGCGACAGAAGTTGAAAATTGGGAAAATATTCTAAGTATGGAAACTGGATACTCAAATCGAAGACCAAGTCCTAAAATATAAGTCGAAGCTGATCACAGCTGAAGAAACAGTATCCACCACACTTAATCTATCGCAACTGGTATTCCCACTCGCAACCAGATCTTGCAACAGATCTCACTCTACGCCAAAACAGCGATCAATAATAACTCAAACGACGTCGCAGAGAACTACTGTCGCAACTGGACATGTCACCCGCTACTCACTACTGAACACTAACCAACATCTGTTGACAACGCACAACAGATCTCTCACACAGCTGACGCTAACGCAACTCACAGCTGAGTCTTCTTCGTCAATCCAAAACGCTGTAGTTCCAAATAATCCAAACGACGACGTACTTGTGAGACCTGAATTTGATAAGAGATTAATTGTTGAATTGATTGGTGTTGGTTGTATTTTCGGGTCAGATTTTACATTTTGAGCAATTCTGGAAGTTTTTGTAATTTTGGGTTTTTGAGGTGAAAGCTGGTCGGTGGTGAAAACCAGTCGCAACGTTTATGTGGTATCGCAAGATTTCGATACGCCGTCATTTAGGTGAAGTCTGGTACCAGCTGCGAGGAGTTTGTTGCGTCTGGTTGAGCAGCCGAGAGCAAATGCCAACGCGGGTCAGCGCTCCTGTAGCTTGCGTCTGCTAGTGCGCGAGAGTTAGCGTCTGGATGACGTAGGATGTGAGACGTCGTTTTGGTTAGCGTTAAGGAATCCAGTCGTTGGATTAGCGACCAGCTGATGGGTCTGTGCGACGTCGTTTATATAAGTTGGAACGCAGCGTTTTGATGCAACGTCTGGTACTAGTTTTTGGTTTGTGAAGCATCCAGTCATTGGGTTGTCCAGCTTTTGGGTTTGAGGACCAGTCTCAAGTATTGAGTGACGTGTCACCTTGCGACGTCGTTTTGAGTTGTTGGGATTTATTAGTTATGGGATTCAGCAGCTGTTGGTTGTTGTTGCAACTGCTGGTTTTGTCGGTGGACGTTTTAATTAGATTCCAGTCGTTTCGAGATATATATAGGAAGACTTGGTCTTCGATTTGATAAACCATTTCCCATACTTAGCAAAATATTCTCCCGATTGTTGTTCTTCGCTTCGAACCCTAGGTTACTGTTCATCGTGAGTTTCTCCGGCGAATTCCCGTCGTTTCCGACCACCATTTGGTACGTTCGAGGTAGCGTTGGACTCCTCTTGATAAGCTCTTCCATTCCATACCACTTTTGGAGGCTGTCGTTGGCTGGTTGTGGATCGTGAAGCTACTGTCTTCGACCGTGTGTTTGTGCGTTCAGGTAGCCTTTCGATTTGGTGATGAGATTTTGTTCCTAGCCTAGAATTGAGCTTCCTGTTGAGTTGTGGTATAGGATGATAGCTGGTTGAGTGGGTAACTACCAGTCGTGCTTTCTGTGTATTAGCGTCCCTGTGATTTATGCCCTGTGTGCTTCGACAGGTTGCAATCCAGATTTCTCGGGACCTTGTTGTAGTAGTTGTCGCACAGGAAGTAAGGTACGGATTTGGAGCTTGTAAATCAGCAGGTTTATGGCTTGGATGATTTGTGGTTGCTGGTTTATGGGATGATCGTGCCTAGTTGATGTCCTGGTTGAGGACTGTGTATGCTTATTGTGTTTAATTGCTGTATTGCGTATGTTTATATGCTTGTGTTCCAGCATGTTGCATGCACGCATGACATTTCATTCCAGTTGTTGCAGCATTTCCTTGTTTCGTTGTTGTAGTTGCTCTGTTCTTACCAGGATGCGAGGTCGAGCGGTGATTCCGCACTCTCATCTCCCTGCTGGGATGTGTTAGCCCCTATGCGCCGAGTGACTAACTACCACAGTTCATAGGTTTGGCAACGGCAGGTCGAGCGATTTATGCATCTGGTACTGGTGGGTGAGTAGGGATGAGTGGGTAGCTCCCACATGTCCTACACTCACCGTGGCCACATATATTCTGTTGCAGACTTCGTTGAGATATGCATTTGAGTTCTTTGGCTTCCTTCCTTGGTTGTAGCCTTCGGCAGTTGTCCCTCATTTCATGCATAGCATCTGCATTTTATTCATGCTGTTTACTGCTGTTTTATAGTTGCTCTCCGTACTGGGGTTTGACCCCATGTCCCTCTGGGGCTTGGTTTGATTTCCTTGTTGTGTTGTTTTCAGGAAACCCAGGTTTTATAGCTGGTCGTGGGTTTAACCCAGCTGGAGGTGCCCCAGGAGGTGGTTAGAGTGTCCCAGTTATGTATATTATTTATATGCACTGGTATCACCTTTTGGGTGGGATGTCCCGGGTGATGCTTAGGCTATTGTAACTGGCTGTGAGCCAGGGGATGCCATTTTCTGTGCTGTTTGATTATTTGTTGTAACCGTTGTTGGTTGTTTTTAAACTGGGATTATTTTAAGTGTTGTTGTATTTTAAATTATATTGTTTTAAACCGTCAGGCCAAAAGCGAAAATTTTACCCGTTTTTTAGCAGATTCCGCGTGTGTTTGTATGATTTTACTCTGTTGTGAGCACGAGGCCTGACATTTTTGGTATCAGAGCTTAAGCTGGGATAAGCTCGATTTCTTTGATCACACTTGAGTCTAGGCACAGTGTCGTGTGTTGCATGTGCTTGAATATGTGACATATGTGCTGTATATTGTTGCTATATCTATGCTGTATCTGTTTTGTGTTGCTTATCCTGTTGAGTGTATTCTTAGATGCCGCCTAGACATCGTGGTAGAGGTAGGGGCAGTTTGAGGAATCGGCAGGATATAACGAGGATCAACGTAGTGCTCGTAGTCGTAGCCGTGTTGGGCATGATGAGGTGGAGGAAGTTGGTGACTTTCCTGCTCCTGTGGAGCGGATGAATGTTGTTATAGCACGGTTTCAGCGGATGAACCCTCCAGTCTTTAATGGTGACGAGTCCAGTGAGGATGCGGATTCGTGGCTCCGGAATATTGTTGGTCTTTTTGATCGGGTTCAGTATGATGATGACCTTCGGTTGAGTTTAGCGACTCTTTTGCTAAGGAAGGCTGCCGAGCGCTGGTGGCAAGGCGCTTCTAGTACCTTGTTGGAGACTGGCGTTGGTATTACTTGGGATAGTTTTTGTACCACCTTCTGGCAGGAGTATGTGCCCGAGTCTTATGTGAACGCCCGTGAGCGGGAGTTTGACCATTTGGAGCAGGTCTCCATGACTGTGAGGGAGTATGCTCGGACGTTTTCTTCCTTGTTTCTGCACGTTGCTGGCCGGAAGAGGGCCAAGAGGACCAGATTTTTAGAGGGCTTGAATGAGGAACTGTATCAGATGGTGCTGACAAGCAAACCCAAGACGTATGCGGAGGCAGTGGATAGTGCATTGATATTGAGGAGGGTTTGCGGAGTCATCGTGCTCGTAGGCAGCAGGCGGCGCAGGTTAGTCGTCCTGCTGGTCAGGGAGCACAGTCTTCTCAGTCTTCGCAATCAGCCCATCAGCCCCAGCAGCAGCAGCAACATCAGCCGCAGGTGGCACAGCAGCCTGGCCGTCAGAGGTTTCGACCCCGTGGTCAGCAGTTCAAGAAAAAGTCCGGTTCTAGATCTTCTGGTTCAGGTAGCTCGAGTAGCAGTGGTTCTCGGACTGAGTTTTGTGATGGAAAGCATCCATCGACCCAGTGTGTCGGTGTTCAGGGCTCTTGCCATATCTATGGTCAGTTTGGGCATTACTCTAGGGTGTGTCCGTCGACAGGATCGCAGTGTTAGAGTAGATGCCCAACTAGCCAACTTGTGGCGTGTGGGTTTATAGACTCTTGTATATGACAATCTTTATATATGATATTTGCATTTTATTTATGGCATTCTTTACTTTCATTGTGTTGTATGATGATTAACAATTGCGTTGAGTAAAGACCTAGAATGCACTATAGTGTATGTTAGATGTGATAGTGGGTATGACGGCTATCATGAAACACATCTAATAGTCACTGTGTATTCTGAATTAGTTCCTAGTCGATTGGGCCGTCAAAATGAGGATAAGGCCGCCCGAGCTTGAGACTAGTATCTGCGATGCGAAGTACCATGTTTCATTGGTAGGGAACATTGTGATGTTCTGAGCATGCAGATAGATAGTGACATGGTGATCTATCGAACTACCCTCGTTCGGACTTTCCAAGTGGTTACCATTTGTCGAGTGGATAAGTCCGAGGTCTTGGTTGTACTGATTAGTCCTCATGACTCGAAACGTCATTGAGACTCTACATGATAGGCGTCTCACTTTGACTCGTTTGCCGACTCACTTGGGGTCATTAGGCGGCGGGATTGGGTGAGATCCCGATGCATGTAGGAGTCGATGCATCGTTGTCGATGATTCACCGCTCGCAGACATGCGTGGATATCCTATGCTATCTGAGGGGATAATAGTGTATAAATCTCTTGCCAGAGTACTAGAAGTGTTTTAGGTAAATGGGTCTACCTATTTACACTCGCGATATCACTATTCGATCTCCAATATGTATGCATAGCTATCGGATCTTTAGCGACTCTCGATTTACCAATGGTCGTTGATCTGATCGGGATATATGGATTGAAAGGACCGTACTGTACGCTAACCACGACCAACTGGTTCTTGCAGGCACTATCAGTGATACCTAGGGGATCATGGGGCGATGTTGCTAGACGCTCTTACCATGATCCGATGGGCAAGTCCGGAATTGTGATTCCGGAGCCGCAATGGTTGTGGGCCCACGGCTAGCTGTATCCCTGAACCATTGAGAGTCACACAAGTACTGGATTTGAGATTCCCGCACGGAAACTAAGCTCAATGTGTTGAGCACTTGAGGAGGATTTTTGGGAGTGCGACTTCCTAAAAGTCAACGGGGTTCAAATCGTGATTTCCCGCTGTTGAGGGGCAAAACGGTCATTTTGCACTGGGGTTCTGAAAAAAGGTTTTTCAGATCATAGTATTCAGTTTTGGAAACTGAGTCGATCGGTTCAATCTGATCGATGATCGGAGTTATGATGAAGTCACGGTGATAGGGATGAACCGAATGTTCATACGTTGGACCCGGGCCCGTTGGGTCGGTCCAAGTTTATCACTAGTCTATTTAATTAGACTTAAGGCTTTAATCATATTAATGGAATACACACTACAACCCTAACCCTAGAGCTCCTAAGTGCGCCGCCCCCTTCCTCTCCCAACCGCCGCCGCCGCCGCCGGCCTCCACCGCCGCCTTTGGACCCGGGCCCGTTGGGTCGGTCCAAGTTTATCACTAGTCTATTTAATTAGACTTAAGGCTTTAATCATATTAATGAGATACACACTACAACCCTAACCCTAGAGCTCCTAAGTGCGCCGCCCCCTTCCTCTCCCAACCGCCGCCGCCGCCGCCGGCCTCCACCGCCGCCGTCGATAATTGATCGGACTTGCTCCGATCAGTTTTTCGAGGAGAAT
>KQ992797.1:90646-123225 GCA_001598015.1 Dorcoceras hygrometricum
AAATGAAACTGGAAGGCTACACTGATTCTAGCTTCCAGTGTGACGTGGATGATTCGAAGTCAACCTCTGGATTTGTGTTCATGCTCAATGGTGGTGCTGTCTCTTGGAAGAGTTCCAAGCAAGACACCATCACGGATTCAACCACTGAGGCTGAGTACATCGCAGCATCAGCTGCTGCTAAGGAGGCGGTTTGGATAAGGAATTTCGTCCAAGAGTTGGGCATCATTCCTAATGGAGTTGGTCCAGTCCCGGTGTACTGCGACAACACGGGTGCCATTGCGCAAGCAAAGGAGCCTAGGTCTCACCAAAGATCCAAACATATACTGAGGAAATACCACATAATCCGGGATATTGTGGCTAGAGGTGACATAGCAGTTGTGAGAGTCGCCTCTGCGGACAACGTTGCTGATCCACTTACGAAGCCCTTTCCAGGACCGTTGTTTGAAAAACATCGCGAAACAATGGGACTACGTCTGATGAGTAGTTGGCTTTAGGGCAAGTGGGAGATTGTTAGAGTAGATGCCCAACTAGCCAACTTGTGGCGTGTGGGTTTATAGACTCTTGTATATGACAATCTTTATATATGATATTTGCATTTTATTTATGGCATTCTTTACTTTCATTGTGTTGTATGATGATTAACAATTGCGTTGAGTAAAGATCTACAATGCACTATAGTGTATGTTAGATGTGATAGTGGGTATGACGGCTATCATGAAACACATCTAATAGTCACTGTGTATTCTGAATTAGTTCCTAGTCGATTGGGCTGTCAAAATGAGGATAAGCCCGCCCGAGCTTGAGACTAGTATCTGCGATGCAAAGTACCATGTTTCATTGGTAGGGAACATTGTGATGTTCTCAGCATGCAGATAGATAGTGACCTGGTGATCTATCGAACTACCCTCTTTCGGACTTTCCAAGTGGTTACCATTTGTCGAGTGGATAAGTCCGAGGTCTTGGTTGTACTGATTAGTCCTCACGACTCGAAACGTCATTGAGACTCTACATGATAGGCGTCTCACTTTGACTCATTTGCCGACTCACTTGGGGTCATTAGGCGGCGGGATTGGGTGAGATCCCGATGCATGTAGGAGTCGATGCATCGTTGTCGAGGATTCACCGCTCGCAGACATGCGTGGATATCCTATGCTATCTGAGAGGATAATAGTGTATAAATCTCTGGCCAGAGTACTAGAAGTGTTTTAGGTAAATGGGTTTACTTAGTTACACTCGCGATGTCACTATTCGATCTCCAAGATGTATGCATAGCTATCGGATCTTTAGCGACTCTCGATTTACCAATGGTCGTTGATCTGATCGGGATATATGGATTGTAAGGACCGTACTGTATGCTAACCACGACCAACTGGTTCTTGCAGGCACTATCAGTGATACCTAGGGGATCATGGGGCGATGTTGCTAGACGCTCTTACCATGATCCGATGGGCAAGTCCGGAATTGTGATTCCGGAACCACAATGGTTGTGGGCCCACGGCTAGCTGTATCCCTGAACCATTGAGGGTCACACAAGTACTGGATTCGAGATTCCCGCACGGAAACTAAGCTCAATGTGTTGAGCACTTGAGGAGGATTTTGGGGAGTGCGACTTCCTAAAAGTCAACAGGGGTCAAATCGTGATTTCCCGCTGTTGAGGGGCAAAACGGTCATTTTGCACTGGGGTTCTGAAAAATGGTTTTTCAGATCATAGTATTCAGTTTTGGAACTGAGTCGATCGGTCCGATCTGATCGATGATCGGAGTCATGATGAAGTCACGGTGATAGGGATGAACCGAATGTTCATACGTTGGACCCGGGCCCGTTGGGCCGGTCCAAGTTTATCACTAGTCTATTTAATTAGACTTAAGGATTTAATCATATTAATGAGATACACACTACAACCCTAACCCTAGAGCTCCTAAGTGCGCCGCCCCCTTCCTCTCCCAAAAGCCGCCGCTGAGGCCTGCCTCCACCGCCGCCGCCGCCGCCGCTAATTGATCGGACTTGCTCCGATCAGTTTTTCGAGAAGAATCCGTCCGCGTTGATCTCGTCAGGCCTTCTAGTGCATGCTGACGAAGGAGTATCCCTTCCGGTCATGGACCTGATTAGACGTAATCTACCGCCGCCTACCGTGAAGAGCCAGTCTCCCTGTGATTCTGGTTGGAGCCAGGCGCCAGTCGCCAGCAAGGTAACACCCCAAGAAACACCCTATGAATGGTTCATATTGTGTTATTATTGAATTTTATTGAACGTTTCCCAGCCTAATTTTTGTTCTTCCGCTGCCTCGCCGGGAGACGGGATCCGGATCCGCCACGGTTCCCCAACACGTAGCAGGTCGCGGCACCGTTTCAGGGTCGTGGGGGTTAGCCTAGGGGTCGTTCTCCACAGTTTCAGCAACCCAGGGGTGGAGAGACTCAGTTCAGGCCGTTCCAGAAGCCTGGTCCGTCGCGGTTCGGACAGTCATCTCAGCCTTTCTACTCTAGACCCCAGCATGCTCAGGTCAACGCCATCACCAGGGAGCAGGCCGAGGAGACGCAGAGCAGGGTGATCGCAGGTACATGTCTCATTTTTTATTTTCCTGCGCGTGTGTTGTTTGACACCGGTGCATCGCATTCTTTTGTCTCTGATTCTTTTGTTATTGAGCATGGTTTGCATACCGTTGCTTCGCACGATGCTGTTTCTGTTTATACTCCTAGCGGTGTGAGCCTGTTCTCCCAGGAGGTTTTGTTAGATGGCGTGTTGAGGTTTGGTGAGCATGTATTGTTAGCAAATCTGATCCGTCTGATGTTGTGGGATTTCGATTGTATAGTTGGGATGGATGTATTGTCCAACTATAGGGCCTCCGTAGACTGTTTCCATGGGATCGTGCGTTTTAGGCCTTTGTCTGGCGAGAAGTGGGACTTCTACGGCCAGGATTCTCGATCGAAGATCCCGTTAGTCTCAGCGATGGAGATGTTTAGTTTGTTGTCTTTGGGGAATGCTGGTTTTTTTATCTACGCTTTGGATGCGTCTTCTTCTTCTCGTGTGCAGCTCAGTGACGTTCCCGTGGTGCGACACTTTCCCGATGTGTTTCCGGAGATCCCTGGTTTTCCTCTGAGGAGGGAAATAGACTTTAGCATAGAGCTGGTGCCTGGCACAGCTCCTATTTCTCGAGCACCATATCATTTGGCGCCTGTGTAGTTGAGAGAACTGAAGGTGCACTTGGACGATTTGCTGGAGAAAGGTTTTATCTGACCTAGTATGTCGTCGTGGGGAGCGCCCATTTTGTTTGTGAAGAAGAAGGATGCCTCAATTCGGATGTGCATTGATTTTCGCCAGCTGAACAAAGCAACTGTTAAGAACAAGTATCCCTTACCCAGGATCGATGATCTGTTTGATCAGCTGCAAGGTTCTGCGGTGTATTCGAAGATTGACTTGCGATCGGGATACCATCAGCTGAGAGTAAGAGATCAGGATGTCGTCAAGACTGTGTTTCGTACGAGGTACGGTCATTTTGAATTCTTAGTTATGCCGTTTGGGTTGACCAATGCTCCTGCAGTCTTTATGGATCCGATGAACCGAGTTTTCCGCGAATATATTGATCAGTTTGTGATTGTGTTCATCGACGACATCTTGGTATATTCGAAGACTCCTTTGGAGCATAAGGAGCATTTGCGGATTGTCCTTCAGACGTTGAGAGACCAGCAGTTGTATGCTAAATTCTCCAAGTGTGAGTTTTGGCTGGACCGCGTCGTTTTCTTGGGTCATGTTATTATAGCCGAGGGGGTTTCTGTGGATCCCAGTAAGGTTGATGACCTTTTGAACTGGGAGCGTCCCAGGAATGTATCCGAGATTTGTAGTTTCTTGGGTCTGGCTGGCTATTATCATCGTTTCATTGAAGGTTTCTCTAGCATAGCAAAGCCGATGACTCAATTAACTCAGAAGGACAAGCGATTTGTGTGGACGGAGCAATGTGAGAATGCGTTTCAATTGCTCAAGGAGAAACTGACTACTGCACCTGTATTGGCTCTGCCGTCCGGATCAGGTGGTTTCGTTGTTTGTTCTGACGCTTCGCTCAATGGATTGGGCTGTGTGTTAATGCAGAATGGTCGAGTCATTGCGTATGCCTCGTGGCAGTTGAAACCGCACGAGACTCGATATCCAGTCCATGACTTGGAGCTAGCAGCCGTGGTCTTTGCGCTGAAGATTTGGCATCACTACCTGTATGGAGAGCAATTTGTGGTGTACTCGGACCACAAGAGTTTGCAGTATATATTTTCGCAGCCTGACTTGAACATGAGACAACGTCGTTGGATGGAGCTGCTGAAGGATTTCGACTGTGAGATCAAGTACCAGCCTGGGAAGTCGAACGTAGTGGCCGATGCTTTGAGCAGGAAGGCTAGTGAGATGCTTGCTTTGTTGTACATCTCTAAGGATCAGGAGCATCTTACACTACTAGTTGGAGATTCTACCCGGCTGAAGATTGTGTTATGGTTTCTTCTTTTCAAGTTGAGCCACAGATTGTTTCGACGATTCGAGCAGCTCAAAGGACTGATCCTTCCATCCACGAGTTGAAGTTAAAGGTCAGGTCTGGGGAACTTGAGGATTATTCCGTTTCTTTTGATGGTTTCTTGAGGTTTCGTGGCAGGCTGGTTGTGCCTAACCTCATTGATTTGAAGGAAGAGATCCTTCGGGAAGCGCACTGCAGCAGACATAGTGTTCATCCCGGTGCACGGAAGATGTACCACGCGTTGAAGCCTCACTTCTGGTGGGCTGGCCTGAAGAGCGATGTTGCTGGTTTTGTCACTCGTTGTTTGAACTGCCAGACGGTAAAGGCCGAAAGGATGAGACCTGGTGGTCTGTTGCAGAGTTTGGAAGTGCCCTACTGGAATTGGGACCACATAGCGATGGATTTTGTGATGCATATGCCTCGTGCCAGCAGAGGATGCGATGCTATTTGGGTGGTTATCGACCGTTTGTCGAAGTCTGCACATTTCATTCCCTACGGGATGACTTTCTCATTGAAGAAAATGGCAAAAATGTACGTGGATTTCGTGGTTAGATTGCAAGGTGTGCCTGTTTCGATCATCTCAGATAGAGATCCAAGGTTTACTTCCAGGTTTTGGAAGAGTCTGCAAGCAGTTTTGGGTACCAGATTGGCTATGAGCACAGCATATCACCCCCAAACAGATGGCCAATCTGAGCGAACTATCCAGACGTTGGAGGATATGTTACGAGCTGTAGTGATGGATTTCGGTGGTAGCTGGTAGGATGCGTTGTCTTTAGTGGAGTTTTCCTACAATAACAGCTATCAGGTGACGATTGGTATGGCGTTGTTTGAGGCTTTGTATGGCAGGAAGTGCAGATCGCCAGTTTGCTGGGAAGAAGTGGGGGAGAAGCAGCTATCTGCCCCAGATTTTGTGCAGCAAATGAAGGATCATGTGGATCTAATTCGACAGCGGATGAAGCTGCCCAGGATCGCCAAGCCAGTTATGCGAATAAGAGGCGTCGACCTCTCGAGTTTCAGGTTGGTGATCAAGTATTTCTCAAAGTTTCTCCGTTTTGCAGTGTCATGCGCTTTGGACGCAAGGGAAAGTTAGCCCCTCGTTACGTCGTACCGTATGAAATTGTTGAGAGGATTGGCCCTTTGGCGTATATGCTGTTGTTGCCTCCGGAATTATCTTCTGTACATGATGTCTTCCATGTTTCCATGTTGAGGAAGTATGAGCCAGATCCGTCGCATGTGCTTAGAACTGACGAGGTTGAGCTAGATCAGACATTGAGTTATCAGGAGTATCCCTTGCAGATCCTTGGCAGAAAAGAGAAACAGTTGAGGAACAAGACCATTCCGTTGGTGATGGTGCAGTGTAGCAAACATGGTGGGGAAGAAGCTACTTGGGAGCTGGACGAAAAGATGCAGCGCGAGTGGCCGCATCTGTTTGAGTAGCTGTTGAGCTAGAATTCTAGTAGTTTGTAGCTTTTGGTTGTATTTCTTCCCTAGTTGTTGTTGATTGTTTGCTCAGTTATCTTGAACTCTTGGCCTTGTGTTAGGCGAGTTTCAGTTTTTGGTTTCTGTTGCCGTGTTGTTCCGGAATTGTTGTGTTTGATTTCGAGGACGAAATCCTTTTTAGTGGGGTAGAAATGTGAGACCTGAATTTGATAAGAGATTAATTGTTGAATTGATTGGTGTTGGTTGTATTTTCGGGTCAGATTTCACATTTTGAGCAATTCTGGAAGTTTTTGTAATTTTGGGTTTTTGAGGTGAAAGCTGGTTGGTGGTGAAAACCAGTCGCAACGTTTATGTGGTATCGCGAGATTTCGATACGCCGTCGTTTAGGCGAAGTCTGGTACCAGCTGCGAGGAGTTTGTTGCGTTTGGTTGAGCAGCCGAGAGCAAATGTCAACGTGGGTCAGCGCTCCTGTAGCTTGCGTCTGCTAGTGCGCGAGAGTTAGCGTTTGGATGACGTAGGATGTGCGACGTCGTTTTGGTTAGCGCTAAGGAATCCAGTCGTTGGATTAGCGACCAGCTGCTGGGTCTGTGCGACGTCGTTTATATAAGTTGGAATGCAGCGTTTCGATGCAACGTCTGGTACCAGTTTTTGGTTTTTGAAGCAACCAGTCGTTGGGTTGTCCAGCTTTTGGGTTTGAGGACAAGTCGCAAGTATCGAGTGACGTGTCACCTTGCGACGTCGTTTTGAGTTTTTGGGATTTATTAGTTATGGGATTCAGCAGCGTTTGGTTGTTGTTGCAACTGCTGGTTTTTTCGGTGGACGTTTTAATTAGATTCCAGTCGTTGCGAGATATATATAGGAAGACTTGGTCTTCGATTTGAGATACCAGTTCCCATACTTAGCGAAATATTCTCCCGATTGTTGTTCTTCGCTTCGAACCCTAGGTTACTGTTCACCGTGAGTTTCTCCGGAGAATTCCAGTAGTTTCCGGTCACCGTTTGGTACGTTCGACGTAGCGTTGGACTCCTATTGAGAAGCTCTTCCATTCCATACCACTTTTGGAGGCTGTCGTTGGCTGGTTGTGGATCGCGAAGCTACTGTCTTCGGCCATGTGTTTGTGCGTTCAGGTAGCCTTTCGATTTGGTGATGAGATTTTGTTCCTAGCCTAGAATTGAGCTTCCTGTTGAGTTGTGGTATAGGATGATAGCTGGTTGAGTGGGTAACTCCCAGTCGTGCTTTCTGTGTATTAGCGTCCCTGTGATTTATGCCCTGTGTGCTTCTACAGGTTGCAATCCAGATTTCTCTGGACCTTGTTGTAGTAGTTGTCGCACAGGAAGTAAGGTACGGATTTGGAGCTTGTAAATCAGCAGGTTTATGGCTTGGATGATTTGTGGTTGCTGGTTTATGGGATGATCGTGCCTAGTTGATGTCCTGGTTGAGGACTGTGTATGCTTATTGTGTTTAATTGCTGTATTGCGTATATTTATATGCTTGTGTTCCAGCATGTTGCATGCACGCATGACATTTCATTCCAGTTGTTGCAGCCATTGCCTTGTTTCGTTGTTGTAGTTGCTCTGTTCTTACCAGGATGCGAGGGCGAGCGGTGATTCCGCACTCTCATCTCCCTGCTGGGATGTGTTAGCCCCTATGCACCGAGTGGCTAACTACCACAGTTCATAGGTTGGGCAACGGCAGGTCGAGCGATTTATGCATCTGGTATTGGTGGGCGAGTTGGGGTGAGTGGGTAGTTCCCACATGTCCTACACTCACCGTGGCCACATATATTCTGTTGCAGACTTTGTTGAGCTATGCATTTGAGTTCTTTGGCTTCCTTCCTTGGTTGTAGCCTTCGGCAGTTGTCCCTCATTTCATGCATAGCATCTGCATTTTATTCATGCTGTTTACTGCTGTTTTATAGTTGCTCTCCGTACTGGGGTTTGACCCCATGTCCCTCTGGGGCTTGGTTTGTTTTCCTTGTTGTGTTGTTTTCAGGGAACCCAGGTTTTATAGCTGGTCATGGGTTTAACCCAGCTGGAGGTGCCCCAGGAGGTGGTTAGAGTGTCCCAGTTATGTATATTATTTATATGCACTGGTATCACCTTTTGGGTAGGGTGTCCCGGGTGATGCTTAGGCTATTGTAACTGGCTGTGAGCCAGGGGATGCCATTTTCTGTGCTGTTTGATTATTTGTAGTAACCGTTGTTGGTTGTTTTTAAACTGGGATTATTTTAAGTATTGTTATTTTAAATTATATTGTTTTAAACCGTCAGGCCAAAAGCGAAAATTTTAACCGCTTTTTAGCAGCTTCCACGTGTGTTTGTATGATTTTTCTATGTTGTGAGCACGAGGCCTGACAGTACTAGCACTTGCTACAGAACATGCTAGCGTACTATCTACTGCTCAGCGATAACAGATCTCACGACGACTGCTGAACACAACCATTCAGCGACAACTGCTGACGTCACCACGGCTGAACGCCAACATTCAGCGATGACCCATGCTGACTACTGAACAGATTCGGCGCCAACTTTAACTCTCCAAAACTGTTCTAAGGGATAAAACAAAACCCTATAGCTTCTCCAAGCTCATCAACGCAAAGCTGATCTCAATAAAACCCGATTAATCTTATCATCTTTCGGGTCTCACACCCAACGACTCTTTTGCCGTTGTCCACACGCTCTAGTCTTTAACTCTGTTGGTAGGGCACTCCGATCTGTCGACCGATTACCACACACCCTATGGCTGACAGTCTGTTATCTGTCACAAATCACTAAAACTTTTGAAATATACTTCGTTTAAACTTTCTGTAAAACTTTATTTGAATTGCTCTTCACTGATAATACGATCGCATACATATATGGTTTGCTGTTTTAAAATTCATTTTATGTTTGAAAGTTTCTGAGAGTACAATGGAGTTCAACTGAAGAAGAAACTCGAATCAGCACGGGATATAGAGATGAATAACTAATTGTAATACCCAAAAATCCATAAATCCACAATTATAAAGTTAGAGTTTTGACGGATCAAATTGTGAATTTTAGCATTTATCAGCTTTTGTCTATGATGGTTTTATTTTAGTTTAGGAGCACGGTTTATGGGAGCTGCCCGGTTGAGCAAAGCAAGCACGGTTCACCTCTAAGTTGATCTTTAAATAAATCGGTTCATTCCAAGATTTTGTTTTAAAAACATAGTAGTACTTTTTAAAGGTAGTAGCACTTTTAAATAATAGTGTTTTTAATCAAAATATCTTTGAGATTTTAGTATAAATACTTACAAAAAGTACCGTGCACCATTATTCACAAACCTTCACGTAGAGGAAAAACTTTTAAGAAGCGGTGCTCTCTGAGAAAATAAAATGACCGAAGCTTCAAAATTTTGAAAAGGACCGATCGTTCTTGTGAGCTGTTCAAACCCGTATAAATCTATTTCAATCGTTTTTCATTGTTCAAGGCAAGCAAATTCTATTTCTTGTCGCATCATGGAACATATATTGATTGGTGAGGACTGGAAATTATTAGATGATAATTAGTAAGTTAATCAGATCGGGTAATAGTTAAATAATGGAAATATTCAGTCTGGTAAGCTGCTGGAAATGGGATACCGGCTTAGTTACATGCTGGTCCAAGTTCTCGTATCAAAATGGTTCTATAAGTTGTTCCAAGTCCAGTGCAATCTGGTACCAGCTTGGAGGTGTGATGGTGGATGTTAAAGTTAAACCAAGACAATTTTAGTGTGAGCTTGTTTGGGCAGACCAGTCCCGAGCTGGATAACAAGTTGGGTGCAAGCTGGATTGCCTTTGTTGTGCTGATCTGGTTGCTACCGCGAGCTGGTTTTGTGGAATACCATCTTAGAGGTGAGCAGCTTTGGTTCCTGTGTATGTGCAAGCTGGACCAGCTTTGAGATGTGCTGGATGCTCAAATGGTCTAGGGGGAGCGTGATCTGGTTTGTGATGTCCTTGTATCTAAGCTGGAACAGTAGAAGGGATCTGTGCTGATATGGGTACCGTAGACCAGATCGGGTATGTGTGACTGATCCAAGCTGGTTGTGCGTTGGAATACCCGAGCTTGTAAGCTTAGCGCTGTGCTGGTTGAAGGCAGTGTACTCCTGAGCTGATTGTGAGGACACCAGCTTAGAGATCTGCTGGATGCTTCGAGCTGGTCAAGGGTTCCGCGAACTGGTTTTCATGTTTGCGTGCCTAAGCTGCTACAGTGGAAAAGGTCTAAGCTAGTTTGACTTTTACTGTAGCTATAACCGGGGACTATATATATGCCTGTTGACCAACACTTAGTCATTTTTACACCACACATATCCATATCTTATCTTCTCCCGTGTATCCCGATACATTATATCCAAACCCTCGTGCTACTGTTCACCCGATATCGTTTTTCTTCCAATTACCGGATTTTGTCTATTCAGATTTGATTGAGGGTACCTCGATTAGAAACCCATTTCTTAGCCTACATTCTCGTGCCAGTTTGGAACTGGAAGGAAGCCGGACAGAGGTTATCGTTGAGGAACTGCGTGAGCTAGGTTTCGCTATTTTCGATAGAATTGTGCTCTGCTTTAGGTAACCGTGTTCTATTAGAGTTAGTTCTTGCTTCTAGCGTTTATATTTGAGCTTGTTAGTGTTCTATTGGTTAGACATGGTTCTTCTGAGCTACTAAGTTATAGGCCGTGAGCTGTGTAAGCTGGGCAGAGCTGTTTCCCGTGCTGTTTATTGCAAGCTGTTTTCATGCATATCTGCATTTCATGTTGAGCTCATATTTCTTATCAGCTGTAGTTCTGTTGTTGATCTGATAGTACCAGGAAGCTCTCGATTGGGTTACCTGAGGACCGGGCAGCTATCTACTGTGCTCCTCTTCTCCCTACTGTGTTGGGTGTTGCCGCTATGAGATGAGTGGATAGCAACCATGTTCTCATGAGCTTGTGGCACCAGCGGGTTGAGCTACCCTATTCTTGTTCTGGTACTGCGTGTTGAGATGAGTGGATAGCTACCAAGTTCTCACATGCTCTGTGGCCACTAAATATTTGATCCCAGCTGGTTTGCTATTTCGTTGAGCTCCTTGTATCATAGCCATTTGAACACCAGCTTTTGAGTTGTTCTTTTGAACTCCTTTGCTTCTCATGTTATCATGCATTGCATATTATTACGTTTTTTGTCTACTTGCTGTTTATGTTGCTTTCCGTACTTGGGTTTGACCCCTGTACCTCCGGGGCTGTTTGGTTGTTTGTGTGCCGTTCAGGTTTCCCAGGTTCTTCAGCTGGCGGTGCCCCGAGAGGTTGATAGAGTGTCCCAGCTATATTTATATATATATAGTGTCAACGAGTGTTCTGGGGAATGCCCCGAGCTGCTGTTGTATTTCAGATTCATGCGTTGTGTCTAATTGGGATACTTGTTGTTGTTGGATGATATTTGCAATTTGTATTTGGTTCTGCTGTGAGACCCGAAAGCTGAGGAGATTAATTGAGTTAAATAATCGGGTTTTGTTGAGATCAGCTTTGAGTTGATATGCTTAGAGAAGCTATCGGGTTTGGTTTCAGCCTTGAAATAGTTCTGGAGAGTTAGAGTTGGCGCGGAATCTGTTCAGCAGTTAGCGCGAGTTATCACTAAATGTTGGCGCTCAGCTTTGGTGACGTCAGCAGTAGTGGTTGTATTCAGTTTTTGTCGCTGAGCAGTAGAGAGCGTGCTAGCGTGTTTTAGAAGTGAGTAGTTCTACGTCGTCGTTTGGATTAGTTGGAACGACAGCGTTTTGGATTAGCGAAGAAGACTCAGCTGTGAGTTATGTTAGCGTCAGCTGTGTGAGAGATCTGTTGTAGCGTTGCTAACAGATGTTGGTTAGTGTTCAGCAGTGAGTAGCGGGTGACGTGTTCAGTTGCGACAGTAGTTCTCTGCGACGTCGTTTGAGTTAGTAGAGATTTGTTATAGCGTAGAGTGAGATCTGTTGCAAGATCTGTCTACGAGCGGGAATATCAGTTGCGATAGTTTAAGTGTGGTTGATACTGTTTCTTCAGCTGTGAGCAGCTTTGGCTTTTATTAGAGAGGACTTGGTCTTCGATTTGAGTATCCAGTTTCATACTTAGAATATTTTCCCGATTGCCAAGTTCTGTCGCGATACCCTAGCTACTGTGCACCGGACCTTATCTTCTTCAATTTTCGACGGTAGACAGCTCCGACGAGGGCGAGAGTGGTAGCGTTAGACTCCTATTGCTGAGACGCTTCGTTTGGTGGTGCTTTATGCACGTTTACTGAAGCTGGTGAGGTGTGCGAAGACATCTCCCTTGTGTAGTCTGTTAGCATAAGCGTCGGATTTTGCTCCTAACTTGTTGGGGTAAGTAAAGTTCCTGCCTTTAAGCTTGTTAGAGCTTTCTGTTGAGTTAGAGAGGTAGGATTAGCGCTGGTGGAGTTTGTAACTCCCAGCTGTTGCTTTTCTGTGCTTCGATCTTTGAGCAGTTGCTTCTGTTGGCCTAGCATGTGGTGGATATGCGTCATTGTGGCAATCTGCTTGTAGTAATTGTTGCACAAAGATTTGAGGTACTGATGTGAGCTTGTTTACAGCTTAGGATTGAGCATGGATTATGTGCCTGTTGTGTGTGTGCTCTGTGATGTTATCGTTTGTGCATTGTGTTGATATCAGTTGTTGCATTTGCATACACGCATATTGCTGTCGAGCTCTGTTTTTCTAACTGTGCCTGTTCTGTCGAATTGAGAGTACCAGGATGCTATGTTCAAGGACGAGCGGGTAGTTCCCGTATACCTTGGAGGCTGAGCGGGTAACTCCCGTACCTCAATATCCTTACTGGGTTTGTTAGCTGCTATGAGCGGAGTGGGTATCTCCCACATCTCATGAGTGAGCAACAACAGGTTGAGTTGTTTGTTGCATCTGGTACGGTGTACTGGAGATGAGTGGGTAGCTCCCATGTGCTCAGTATACCATGTGGCCACTGTCTGTTCTTCCTTTGATCAGATCTTGCTGTTGAGCTGTTGTTGAGATCCTTTGGCTCCCTACTTTCTGTTGTAGCCTTGATCCCTTGCATATAATTTGCATATTATCTGTTGCTTTTCTTATGCTGTTTATTGTTGCTCTCCGTACTGGGGTTTGACCTCGAGGTCCCTCTGGGGCTGGTGTATTGTTGCCTGTATGTGTTTTCAGGTTTCCCAGGATTCTCTGCTGGTCGTGGCTTTGACCCAGCTGGAGGTGCCCCAGGAGGTGGATAGAGTGTACCTGTTAGCGTATAGCATATATGTAATAATACTGTTAGCCGGGGAATGCCCTGTGCTTGTGGGATTGTGTATCCGTTGTAGTACTGGTATTTGTATTTGTTTAAATGTTGTACTGTTGTATTGTGTGATTGTAAACTGGGATATTTTAAGTATGATTGTATTTTAAATTATATGTTTTAAACTGTGAGGCCAAAAGCGAAAATTTTAAGCCACTTTTGTACGCTTCCGCTATTGTTTGCGTGGTTTAACTCTGAGTAGAGCACGAGGTCTGACATCTGCAGTTTCAGTAAAACTTGTATTTTTATTATACAGTATTTTAAATTTAATATTCTCGATCAGGCCCAAAACGAAAAAAAATTTATCCATTCTTTTTAAACTTCCGCTATTTGAGGTTAATTGCACGCTTAATCTCTATATTATCGCGCCGGGACTGACAGATTCCTCTTGCATGTTTGAGTCAGTTTTAAAGGTTTGATTTTTTTTTGAAATTTTCAAACAAAGAGATGATTTCAAGACGAATTATTGGTTTGCTGGAGTTTTTTTTCAGAAATGGTTACTGGAAAACTTTCTTGCAAAAGTTGGAGTTAGTTTTCTTTCGAAATTTCTGGGATGTACGAAAGCAGCTTGAAAGTAAAGTTCTCTGGATGTTTCCAGTGAACATGTCATGCTGGATGCTAAGGATGAGGTTCTGATCTGATAGGTAAAGCTGGTCTAGTTGGAACTCTGATATGATAAGATGAGATGAACTATTTGAACTTCACCAAGCTGTTATCAGTACTATGCAGTTATTCTAAATATGATATGATTCGTTTGATGATTTAGATTCATAATTTAATTTCCATTTTGTTCCAGTTTACGGTTGTGATATGATATTTCTCCGAGCTGAATTGAAACTGCGATCTGATTCAGTTCAAATGTTCTGAGCTGATTTGAATTTGTTTGACCTTCTTAATTTTTTCTAATTATTCTAAGTTTGAAGGATCGAGCGTCTGCCGCTTTACCAAAAGCTATAGCTTGTGGTTACGGTGAAACTCCAATCTTTTAAACCGTATAGCAACTCAAGCGCCACGGTTCGATCGCTCTACCTAGCAGGGGCAATTATTGCACTCCAACAATCCCCTCCCAATAATTGCACTCCTTGCAACAAATGGAAATCGAATCCGTGACCTTGGCTCTGATACCAATTGTAGGATCGAGCGCCTGCCGCTTTACCAAAAGCTATAGCTTGTGGTTACGGTGCAACTTCAATCTTTTAAACCGTATAGCAACTCAAGCGCCACGGTTCGATCTCTCTACCTAGCAGGGGCAATTATTGCACTCCAACAAAGTTATGTTGACTTTCCTAATCTGAGTTAACCAAATAACCTAGATCTGATTTTCTATTCTGAGCTGACCCAAGTTCGTAATATGCTTGATACTCTGTGCTGATCCGATTAAACTAAGAACCACTTTGGACTATTACAATGAATTAGTTCTAATCCTTCAGTTTATCGACTTTGATTCTAAGGTATAGGTGTAACACCCAGAAATCCATAAATCTATAATGAGAAATCTAAAATTTTTAAGGGTTTAATTTTCTAATTTCAGTACCCTTCTTTAGCTTTCAATTCATCGATTCAACTTTCGTCTGGACTGAATTTTCAGATTAGACCAGGAACCCGATTAGCAGGAGTTGGTCGGTCGAATGCTAACAAGCACGATTCAGACTATTTTAGGTTTGGTGTATGCTGGCATGTGTACAATACAGTACTTTCAAATATATTTTAAATGGTGAGCTCATGCTTTCTATTTTCCTTTAAATACACGTATCATCATTTCACAACCACCACAATCAAACTATTTCAAAAGAATTTTCATTTTAAAGCGGTGAAGAGCTCTCAACCAACCAATCGAAAGTTTCAGAACTCTTCAAAGTGATTTTTGGATCGTGATTATAAGATATTAAACACCAGAGGGATTTCTATTAGATGTGTTCATCAGTTGAGGCAAGTAAACTCTGTTTCTTGCTGTACTTGGGAAAGCATATTAAGTTTCTTGCTTGTTCTTAGTAGTTTATCATGTTTTACGAAATATTGTGTTTCCCATAATAAATATGATCTTGTTATGTTAAATATGGTTCGCAGATGTTTAAATTCATGTTTACAGAAAATTTGTTCCCAAGAAGTTGAGTTGGTTTCTGGAAAATACTTGGAGTTTATGTAAGTGGCTTACGAATTTATGTTTCTTGATGTTTCCTTAGATATTTTTGTGTTGCTTCAGACTAAGGAAATCTTCTAAGCTGTGAGTTGTTATTGAACTAACTTTGCGATCAGTTTATTTTTCTGAGCTAAGCTTAAGTTCGCTATCTGATATTTCATCTGAGCTGTTTTACGCTCGTGATCTGATTTCATTGTCTAAGCTGAGTTGACTTTGTTTGACCATCGTAAATCAGTCTGGTAATTCAATTTGTGTTGACTTTTGTAATCTGAGTTGACCAAATAGCCAAGATCTGATTTTATATTTTGAGCTGTTTTACTTTCACGATCTGTTCGATAATCTGAGCTGAGTAGATTCAGCTTAGGTCCACTCAGGACTGATACGATAATTCTACGTATAATCCTTCATTCCATTAGCTTTGATTTGAAGGTATAACACTGATCTGTTCTAAGTTATATCAAATTCCAAGATATATTCTTTAGCTTTGAGCTTTGTTCTCGTTATTCGTATCTATAGCCTGAGCTGATTCAAGTTTATCTCAGATTTAATTACTATGTACTCCCAGCAGATTTTGAATAATTAAAAGAGTTTTATAGGAGTGAACCATATATGTAAAGCGATCTTATTTAGATAATAGAAAAGAAGCTTAAATAAAGTTTTACAGAATGTTTAAAGTGAATTATGACAAAGATAACAGACGATAAGCCCAGGAAGGGTGAGGACGCTGGTTGACGAACCAGTGTGCCCCTTCATAGGAAGGACAAGGGTGCTGGTTGATGGACCGGTGTACCCCCCTTCAAACAACATAGTTGGGATTTTTTCCCCAGTTCCTGATTTCAGATGTGAAACGAACCGTACTCTATAATTTTTTTTTGAAATAAAATGCGGAATAAACATTCTTTAAAGTATATAAATTTCAACCCTTAATAATTTTCCTCCACATCACTTTAAAACATAAATAAATCGATATCCCAATAGGTTAAATCATTCATACTGTCTTAATAATCAGAGTAAGTAAGAAGTTGCGGAAAACTGAACATGTCTAATAAAATAAGTGAAAGCATCTGAGTGGTCACGGGCTAGCAGCTGCAGCGGGCGATCAGAGGTCCTCACCACCAGTCGGAATAAAATCATCTATAGTATCACCTGCATAATTTAAAACTAGTGAGCCTAAAGACCCAGCATGCTCTATCTGATACTAACAAGGTACATTAATAAAACCACATGAAAGCACGTAAGTAGCTTAAAAAATAACTTAAAAACATGCATGCATGAATGATCGTAAATCATGGCTCAAAAGCTAGCCTTAAAAGTACATAATCGTATATCATAACGTAATGAGGCATGAACATAACATAACATAACGTAAAAGACGTGTGAGTCGTATCCATGATGTGTGGGCCATTATATTAACGATTGATCAATCATAAAAACCAACGTACGTGGCGATGCGGTTCACCCGACCTTACCTCGGGATCCCTCACACCTCTATGCTGCCACTTCACCATGTCGTGAACACATGGATCCATAAGCTCATTATAACATTAACAGAGGTTCATCGGGTCGGGCATCCTGATTCCGCTCATCATTACTTGCCACAAACCACTTCAATCCCTACAAAAATCCTTTTATTCATTTCATGCCTTAACATTTCATAATATTTCATTGATTCTCGTATCCATGATGTGTGGGCCATTATATTAACGATTGATCAATCATAAAAACCAACGTACGTGGCGATGCGGTTCACCCGACCTTACCTCGGGATCCCTCACACCTCTATGCTGCCACTTCACCATGTCGTGAACACATGGATCCATAAGCTCATTATAACATTAACAGAGGTTCATCGGGTCGGGCATCCTGATTCCGCTCATCATTACTTGCCACAAACCACTTCAATCCCTCAAAAATATTTTCTTTCATTTCATGCCTTAACATTTCATAAATATTTCATGATTCTTGTACGTCATAAAACATGCAATTTAAAATGCTTAGCCCATCAATATATATTTAATTTTCTTTGAACAAATGCATAATCATATACGTAAAATACTACATATATAATTAAAAAGATTTGTGGGCTTCTACATTTTCTTCCCCCGGTCAAGGACTGGTTCAAGTGACTGGCCCACTAACTCTAAGCCCAATACTAGACCTGATCTTAAGATATAGCTTAACCCAAAACTCAGCTTGACCCATTAAACTAAACATTACATTTCAAAATTGTTAAAAGTACTCGGTCATATAACTTAGAAATCAGACATTAAAATTTGCTAAAACATCAAAAATAAACTTAAAATCATCACTTTAAACATTTCATGACATTAGGCTGCCCCTAGGCCTCAAAAACCCGACTTTACATTTTCTGCCCCGACGAGATGCAGTCTGAGCGGCTAAACCGTACAATTCATTAAAATCCCTTTCCTAACCAAATCACTCCCCGTTTGGATCCATGTGATCCTACCATGATGGGCTAGCTCATGGATCCAACCATAACCGACCAGGATGTCCGACACGATCAACCTGACGTCTGCAAACCCATAGCCATAGAAATTCCATTTCTCGCCGGACTGGGACCTAAAACGCACAACGCCATGGAAAAAATCCACAGTGGCTCTATAGCTGGACAAAAAGTCCATTCCCACTATGCAATCGAAATCCCACATCACTATCCTGATCAGATTCGCTAACAACACGTTCTCACCAAACCTAAGAATGCCATTCAACAAAATCTCTTGGGAGTACAGACTCGCGCCGGCAGGAGTCGCAAAAGACACAACATCACTCAAAGAGGTGGTATGCAGACCATGCTTAATCACAAATGCATCAGAACTATGCAATCGAAATCCCACATCACTATCCTGATCAGATTCGCTAACACACGTTCTCACCAAACCTAGAATGCCATTCAACAAAATCTCTTGGGAGTACAGACTCGCGCCGGCAGGAGTCGCAAAAGACACAACATCACTCAAAGAGGTGGTATGCAGACCATGCTTAATCACAAATGCATCAGAAAACAAAGAATTGTGATGCTCCTGTATCAAACAATACACGCGCAGGAAAATCAAAGACAAAGCAAGTACCTGCGATCACTCCTGTTGGCGTGCCCTCCGCTTGCTCCCTAGTCATGGAATTCACCTGTGCAAATTGAGGTCCTGAGAACTGAGGCTGGGTAGACTGTCCAAATTGCAAAGGACCAGGCTACTGGAACGGTCTAAACTGCGTCTCCCCTACCCTCTGCTGCGGAGCAGGAAAAGAACGACATCGAGACGACCCACCAGAACAACCCTGGGGTGGGGCTGCGGCGTGCTGAGATCCCGCCAATAGACACACTCTCGCAAAGTGTCCATACTGTCCACAATTATTACACGAACCCTGCACACCAACACACTGCGCTGTAGGGTGCTTTCCCCAACACTGGCCACAAAACTCGACCTTGGAACTACTATTACTAGAACTGCCCGAACCGGACGAACTAGAACCCGACTTCTTCTTGAACTGATGACCACGAGGTCTGAACCTGTGGCGTCCAGACTGTTGGGCTGTCTACTGCTGGGGTTGCTGGGGGACTGCGAATACTGGGAAGGTTGCACCCCCGGAACCATGGGACGGTTACCTTGCACCACTTGAGGCCTAACACGAGACCTACGGTTCTGCAGTCCTTCCTGATATCTAGAGCCCTGTCCACCGCCTCTGCATAACTTGCCGGTGAGCTTGCCAACACCAAAGAATACAATTCCTCATTCAGCCCCTCCAATAAATTGTTCCTCTTTGCCCTCTCTCGGCCAGAAACATGCGGAACATACACAAGAAGAGAACAAAATCTTCGGGCATACTCTCCCACAGACAAAGTCCCCTGCACCAGGTTATCAAACTCACGCTCCTTGGCGTTAACAAAGATTCCGGAACGTACTCCTGACGGAAGGCAGTACAAAAGCTGTTCCACGTGATCCCTACACCAGTCTCCTCGAGAGTCCTCGAAGCGCCTCTCCACCAACGCTCGGCA
Organism: Dorcoceras hygrometricum; assembly: GCA_001598015.1. Classification (NCBI taxonomy): domain Eukaryota; kingdom Viridiplantae; phylum Streptophyta; class Magnoliopsida; order Lamiales; family Gesneriaceae; genus Dorcoceras; species Dorcoceras hygrometricum. Next base: position 110,005 of record KQ992797.1, read on the forward strand.
TTCCTCCTCAACTGAAACGTAGCCAAACTCAACCTACGCTCGTCATCGTACCTCACGATGAAACAAACCGGTAATGTGCTGCAACCAGGACTCCGCATCGGAACTAGGCTCATCACCGTTAAACGTCTGAGGATTCATCCGCTGAAACCTCGCCATCACAATTTCTATGTCGTCCACATGGGCTGCCAGCTCATCTACCTCAACCTCAATCTGACTAGCACGTCTACGATGGGGAATACTACGCTGCATCTCATCATTCTGACCCTCGGACTCTTCCGGAATCTGCCCTCTACCTCTAACCTACGTCTAGGCGGCATCTAAGAAGGCACTAAACAATAAGGTTACACAGCAACAAGTATATCACATAGCAAATAAATCACATAGTCATGCACAATCAACAAGCAACATTGTGCCTAGACTCAAGTGTGATCCAAAGAATTCGAGCTTATCCCAGCTTAAGCTCTGATACAAAAAATGTCAGGCCTCGTGCACAACACAGAGTTAACCACGCAATAAATCATAGCGTAAAAAATAATGGCTAAAATTTTTGCTTTGGCCTGACTTAGAAAACATAAGTTAAAAATACATTGATACTCAAAGTACTGGTTTTACAACGCTGAAAACCCAATACAATATCAAACAACGATAAAACAAGGAGGGACTCTCAATCAACAAACAGATGAGTCTCTCACTCAACATAGATAAAATATAATATAACAAAGATATCATATGTATCTACTATATATAACTGGGACACTCTATCCGCCTCCCGGGGCATTACCAGCTGGATCAACTCCACGACCAGCGGAGAAACCATGGTAACCTGAAAACACATACAGGCAACAAGACAACCAGCCCCAGAGGGACCTTGGGGTCAAACACCAGTACGGATAGCAACTGAAAAACAGCAGTTAAATAGCAATAGATATAATGCGAATGCTATGCATGAGAACAAGGCTACAATCGAAGGCAGGGAGCCAAATGATCTCAAAGAACTGCTCAACAACAGATATCCAATCAACTGGAAGATAGTGGCCACGGGGTGTGTGAGTATATGGGAGCTACCCACTCGTCTCAACACACGGTACCTGATGCAGAATACAAAACTCAACCTGCTGTTGCCCAACTCATGAGATGTGGGAGCTACCCACTCCGCTCATAGTGGCTAACAGATCCCAGCAGGGAGATGAGGGTGATGGGAGTTACTCGCTCGGCCTCCAAACATGGTACGTACAGATCAATACAACAAAGCAAGGCTAGAAAGATCTGAGCTCAACATGAATAATGCGTGTATGCAATGTAACAGCTTGCAATAAACAACACAATAGAGGTAAGCAATGACAGCACAGAAGCATACACACAGGACACATAATATCCATGCCAAATTGAACGCTGTAAAACAAGCTCATATCCGTACCTTAGTTCTGAGCTACAATTACCACACAAACAGCCCCGAGCAACCAGATCTGAAACCTGCTAAGTCAAATACAAACAACAACTCAAGGACGCAAAGCTCAGAGTTATGAACTCGGAGCTACGAGCTCCACCAGCTCTGTCCTACCCTTCGAGCTCAACCAAAAGCTCTAAACCAAGCACAAGGTAGGAACTAACGCTTACCCAATGAGCTACCTGCACAGAGGAGCAAATCTGCGCTTATGCTAACATACTACACAGAGTATCTTCCTTCACGATCCTCTCCGAGCTAACCCGAAGCCTGCGAAAGAGGTATAGAAAGAACGGTCTTGACAAGAGGAGTCCAGCCCTACCACTCTTGCTTCAATCGAAGCTGTCTACCACCGGAAATCGAAAGAAATAAGCTACGGTGAACAGTAGCTAGGGTATCACGACAGAGTTATCTTTCGAGAAATATTCTAATTGTCGGGAAGAGATAATGGCGGGACCAAAGTCAAAGTCCTCAATATACTAATTAAGTCTCCCAGATCTGATGAACAGTAGCCACAGACAACCTAGGCTCAAAGCTGATTCCAACTCAGATATGAGTATCCCTCCAGATCTGGACTCTACGCCAAAACAGATTTGGAACTCATTCAAACGATGTCGCATCGAGGACCGCTCTCTCACTAGGACACGTCATCTTTCTAGCCAAATCTGAATCTCTAAACGGTGTCGCATCGCGTTCTAAGATCTGATTCACAAAACCCGCCAAATCTGAAATATCTGAACCGCACCAGTCTACCCTATAACTACGAATCGGGACAACGAACCGGATCTGCCATGTAACACTAACCACGGTCACAACTCAGATCTGGTTTCTCCCAAGACGATGTCGTATTGCTACCCGCATAGCACCCCTAACACGCGTAACCAAAAATAGCGCGCGCCCACCAGATTTCACCACCAAATCTGAAAGCGACCAACCACAACTACTATCACTCAAATCTGATCACTTTCCTGCGGAAATTCTCAACTTTCTAGAGCTATTTCCGAAGCAAATTCTGACCCGATTCCTTCACCAAGCATACCAGCTCAAAGCTGGTCCATCCCAGATCTGTTCAAGCCAAATCTGGCCTATGCTAAACCGGATTAATTAACTCAATTAATCCGATAAACTTACGGGTCTCTCAAGTATCTTTTTTTATTAATTACAACTTAAAGTGACTTAAAACCAGCTCAGGAAAATAAACAGATCGAAAGTGTAAACTGGAACGGTTCGGGGATCAAACTATGAACTGACATCACCGAATGAATCATACCAGATTAGAATAACAACAGGGTACTGATTTAGTTCACCCAGGGGGTACAAAAATGTAAAAAGATTTACAAAAGCTATATCGGTGGCCTGGTATGAAATGAGATATCTCAAGTTTTCTCATTTAGTGATTAACATGCCAAGAAATTAAAGCAGAACACCAAAGGCCAGCAGGGATGTAGAAACCTCTTCCCATACCAGAATGGAAATATGAGAACATTTCCATGGATTTCATTGTGGGTTTACCAAGAACGCTTCATGGGTTAAATTCTATTTCGGTTATAGTGGATCGATTAACTAATTAAGCTCACTTTTTACTAGTTAAGATGACTTACGATCTGAACAAGTACGTTGAGATATACATTAAAGAAATAGTGAGGCTTCATGACATTCCAGTATCGATTGTATCAGATAGAGATCCAAGATTCACATCGATGTTGTGGAAAAGTTTACATCGAGCTTTGGGAACCAAACTAACGTTTAGCACAACTTTCCATCGCCAAAATGATGGCCAATATGAACGAGTAACCCAGACACTTTAAGATCTTCTTCGTGCATGTACAATTGATTTTGACGATAGCTGGGATTACAAGCTTCCATTAGTAGAGTTTACGTACAACAATAGCTACCAAGCGTCAATAGAGATGGCTCTTTATGAAGCAATATATGGACGAAAGTGCAGTTCATCGATACATTGGGATGATGTCAGGCCTCGTGCACAACACAGAGTCAAAACATGCAAAACATGGCGGAAACACTTAAAAAGTGGCTACAAATTTTTCGCTTTTGGCCTGACGAAGAAAACATAATTTAAAATACTGTCATACTCAAAATAATCCCAGTTAACACAAAATCAATATGACATAGTATCATTATAACGAATACAACACTGCCCAATGGCCAAATACAACAGCTGAAAATCACAAATCACAGACAGAGTAATAACTATATAAACCTAAGCACCAACCGGGACATCCCACCCGCGGCGATACCGGTACAATAGATACAATACATAACTGGGACACTCTAAACACCTCCTGGGGCATCTCCAGCTGGATCATCTCCACGACCAGCGGAACAACCTGGGAAACCTGAACAACAAGTAGGCAAACAAAACAACCCAGCCCCAGAGGGACATCGGGGTCAAACCCCAGTACGAAGAGCAGCATAAAACAGCAATTCAGATATAGCATGCAATGTATCATGTCGTGCAAATGCATGAGCGATACAAAGAACATCGGTAACACCCGGAGGGCCAAACGGAATAGAAAGCAACAACTGTGACACATCACCGAGTCTCGAAAGCTACCCGATCGCACCCAGTGGAAAATAGAGTGGCTCATCGTCGCACCTGCGCGGAAGCCACCCGCCAGGTCGCACGGAATTTCAAGTGGACACAACCAACCACCAACCTCTATCCAGGTCACTGCAACTGAGGACTGGGAACAACTCAACCAACATCCTCCAGCTGCTGCAACTGAGGACTGGGAACAACTCAACCAACATCCTCCAGCTGCTGCAACTGAGGACTGGGAACAACTCAACCAACATCCTCCAGCTGCTGCAACTGAGGACTGGGAACAACTCAACCAACATCCTCCAGCTGCTGCAACTGAGGACTGGGAACAACTCAACCAACATCCACCAGCTGCACTCAATCGTGGTTATGCAACACCGCACCGCACCACGAGGGAAAAGCTCCAACAGAGCAACATATCATAGCTAACAAAGGAACCATTGGCTCAATATGCTATGCAGATGCAGTAACATGCTTAACATGATGCATGTACAGTAATACCAGAAAACACAACAAAGCATTCAAATAATCACATGCATAGCAACTCAACAGATCGCCAAACAGCAGGTAATACACCAGATAGTTCAGCCAATAGACATGCATAATATACACAGCTTGCCTCTACACAAACACTCGGCACAGCTATATAACACATAATACATCCCCATGCCTATCTCCAAGCTGTAATACAAGCTCGATTCGTACCTCTACACGGCAACTACCTCACGCAAATTCCTCCAAAGCACGATATCAACTACCTGCTCGACTACGATACCTCACAGCTCGCTGCAGACTCACAAATCTGCCCAGAAGCTCGAATCTGCTAAGGCACCTGGCAAAACAACTCAAAAACTGAATTCCAAACATCACTGTCTACGGCCAAGAACCGAAGCCTGTTTCTACAAGTCTATGCAGGCTAAACTAACTAGAATAATCTGAAAACTAGTCAAAAACACTCACCCAAGAGTCCAGAAGAGCCAACTAACGCTCGGGTTAGATCTCACGAAAAGCGTAGAACATCCAGATTCTACGCACTTCTCTCCAATGTCGACTTTGATCTCTTAGCTAGCAGCAATCGAAAGAGGAACTCAAGAAGAGTCCAGCGCCACCCTTTATGTTCCAAACGACGACGGGAAAAATATCGGGGAACAGTAAGGGTTTCAAGAATATCGGGGAAGAACAGAGGAAATATCGGGGAAAAATATGCTAAGTGTTCGCAAACACTGGTATTTAAAATCCTCCAGCCAAACGCTACTGTTAAAGTCAATCGCAGGTAAAACAGATCTCTAAAACAGATCCCATCGCTGAGGAACAAAATCACAAATCCGAAACCAGCACTCACGGTAACACGCGCACAATTAAACAAAACGACAGCGTATCGATGAAACAGATCTCTGGGCTCGCAACAGGTACTAACAACGCTCGACAAAACCGGTCAACGCAAAGCGTTGACATCTGCTCAAGAATTCTCGCCGCTAACAGATCCCTCAACGCCCTACGAACGTAAACACTAAACGACGTCGTAGAACCCAATAGAGAAATCTGGACACGTCATCAAATCTGCCGTAGCGCTCCAACAGATCTCTAGCGCTAGACCCAAAACGGTGCCGTCTCCACTTATCTAAACGACGTAGCATCGCTCCCCCGCTACAACAGATCTCACATACTTTATGACCCGTTGACCCGCGTTGACATCCGATTCACCACCAACCAGATTCCACAACCACGCGCGCTAAAAACATTCAAAACCCCAAAACGACGTTACTTCAATACCACGGAGAAGTCTGGAGAATAAAAGCGCTAAAGTTGGAACACGCTACGCACACTACAACGATCGCTACAGGAGAGTTGACCAGCGCTGACGTCTGGACGCTAACTCCCGCGAACCAGATCTCTCCAACAAGCGCTAAACCAGCTATCAACTCCAAAACGACGTCGCACAACACCACGGTGAAGTCTGGACGCTAATAACAAACACTGGAGAAATCTGAAACACTAAGCGCTAAACGCTGCGTTGCAAATCAGATCTCACAAACACGCCCAGCCTAAACGACAGCGTATTAACTTATCTAAACGGCAGCGTTTCGAACCTTAAGCCAAAAACACACGGTCAGACTTCAACACAAAATCTCCACAGATTTCTCCCTCCCGCGCGCACCAGATTTCACCTAAACAACACTGATTTACACACAAAGCCAACCACGCGGTAACAGATCTCAATATACGACAGCGTTTTGTTTCTCACGCTACACTCCAAATCAACACCAACGACCAGCTTTCTCAAGAAATCCGAACAGATCCCTCACAAAGCCGAGCAGATCTCACAAACCAGATTTCTAACTCAAATTACGAAAATTTCCAGAATTATCCAAAATGTGCAATCTGACCCGAAAATGCAAACGAAACCTTCAAACAGAAATCCGGATCACCAGAATTCCTTAAAATCCAATTAATTCCACAAATTAATCTTCTTAAATTTCGGATCTCACATTTCTCTCCACCTTAAAAGATTTCGTCCTCGAAATCGAACGGAAATTCTGGAATCTGAACAAAGCTTCCTCAACAAGAACCAACACTGGAAAGCTAAACAATCAAAATATGCCAACTCTCAACCCAAAGGCTACTAACCAAGAGTTCAAGATAACCAGGGGCACAACCACAAGCAACCAACTGCTGGAGAATCACAATGGACATATAAATACAAAAATATGACTCGACGCTAACACAACGCAGCGTAGTCATTCGCTCTAAAACTTCACCTTAACACAAACACGCCGTGTAAAGAGAATAGATAATGTTGGCACTGCCAAACTAAAAACAGAAACAGTTCTTGCTGTGATCTCCAAAAGGTCACACACCACAAGAAATTCGTCGCAAAACACCGCGATACTTAAAACAGCTGATGCTCAAAGGCTAAGTTACCACGTAAAATGCCAAAGAGGGATAAAAAAAAGAACAACCAGTTACCAGCTGGGTAGGAACAAGACTCAAATCTGAAAGAAACAAAACACAAGGATGAAAGGCTGTTCCAACATAGATACGGACACGCTCCACTCATATCCGATTCAGTCTCTCAAATATACCTTCCAAAATATCCTTTCTAGTTAAAACAGTCAGATTGAGGGTCTAGTCTCGCTCATTCCATCAGTATTTAACACCAAAGAAGGATCTGATTCACAATTTCCACGGCTTAAACACATAGAACATACTACGTGTCCACAACAACACAGCCGGCATCAGTAAATCACACACCAAAGATCCAATTTAACCTAATACACCCAAACATACTGATGAATCTGCGAACTAATTCCCCACTAAATCTCAATTCCAGCATAATCTAAGAAGGAGAAGCTTGCAAAGAGCATGCGGTTCCCAACTGAGGTTCCAAAATTCCACACTGAGAAAGAAAAAATCTGGTCAAAAGGTAACACTCACCCTTTGCTCGAGACAGAACCAGATCTCTTAGGCCATCCACCTACTGTACAACCTCCGTGAAAACCACTAAGTCTTACAATTTCTTCTAGTCACCAAGAAAAATTTGTACTTCCCACCGTACAAAATCTCAAAGAAAGTTATACCGAACATCTCTTGGTCACGAATTCCACACGAAAATTCTACTAATACTCGATATGGCCTCACGGACTCAGCATCTGATCAGGGAAAAACGATAAACTCGCAGTCCTCGAGACCCAAAAACATCGAGAACTCTTCCAACTTCGGAACAAGAGTTTAGAGTAATTACCAGCCACTACAGACACCAGAAACTAGACAATCTCACGATAGAACTGCCACAAACCCTTTTGCCAGTTTCTTAGAATAAGCCTTAACACAAGGACAAATGGGCTGATGTAGAAAATCCGCCAATTATGCTTTTACTGCCCGCACTAACTGGCACTTGGAGCCAACAAGGAAACTCTACAAATCTACCAAATGCTCAAAAGCATCTTGAGATACTCACCGCTACTAGCACTGTTGGATGGGCCTTACAACAAATCATCAGTAGCGAGCTTCTCTCGCACAGGCTGACGCTAAACTCACATCTAAAATCTTAAACTAACTCTAGCCAAAAGCAATATCACGCCAACAAGCCGAACTGAGTGAAGACAGAACTCGCTAATTGCTCTCCACCTTAAAATGCACGCCAGAACCCCAAGGTAGACACAGTAACCTCCAGCGTCAAGACAAAGGTGATGCATCACATCTAGCAAAGTCTCCACAATCCGTAACGCAACTATGCCTCGCAGAATGCAATGGGAGGGACTACAACCGAAACAGGGAGTCCACAGATGTTCAACAACTCAAGACTGATCGATAATCAAAGACAAAGATCAACAAACAGATGTGGCCACAGGGTGTGAACATATGGGAGTTACCCACTCGTCTCAACGCACGGTACTAGGTGCACAACAATCACTCAACCTGCGGTTGCCCAACTCATGAACTGTGGTAATTAACCACTCGGCTCATAGCGGCTAACAGAACCCAGCAGGGAGACAAAAGGCACAACATTCCCGTTTGTTTTCAAAAACAACACCCTGGTACTCACAGATCAATACCCAAAGCCTAAACAAGGCACAGTTAAACGAATCGGGTTTCAACAGCTGGATACACGCAACTCGCAAAACAACTCAACCGAAACACGTCAGGGAGAAATTCTCAACAAGTAACAGCTATCCTCTCAACAACTAGGAGCTAAACACTCCTAAAACAAACCACTTACCTAACAGGACTTGCTCACAACTTGCTAACCTAACTCAGCAGCACTCTCGGGACGACAACTTCTCCACCGGCAAGAGAAACAAAGACACTACATCACACAGACGAGATGGGGCGGAAACATCCCCACGCACCACCAAACAACAAATACAATCGCGAGCGCGATGTCCACGTGTCAACTATACACACACAGAGTTAACAAGTGAGGAACAACTACCTGTACAATCTCCTCCGGTCAAGACATCATCTCGCTCCCCAGTACCACTCGGCTCATAGCGGCTAACAGAACCCAGCAGGGAGACAAAAGGCACAACATTCCCGTTTGTTTTCAAAAACAACACCCTGGTACTCACAGATCAATACCCAAAGCCTAAACAAGGCACAGTTAAACGAATCGGGTTTCAACAGCTGGATACACGCAACTCGCAAAACAACTCAACCGAAACACGTCAGGGAGAAATTCTCAACAAGTAACAGCTATCCTCTCAACAACTAGGAGCTAAACACTCCTAAAACAAACCACTTACCTAACAGGACTTGCTCACAACTTGCTAACCTAACTCAGCAGCACTCTCGGGACGACAACTTCTCCACCGGCAAGAGAAACAAAGACACTACATCACACAGACGAGATGGGGCGGAAACATCCCCACGCACCACCAAACAACAAATACAATCATAAGCGAGCGCGATGTCCACGTGTCAACTAAACTCACACAGAGTTAACAAGTAAGAAACAACTACCTGTACAATCTCCTTCGGTCAAGACATCATCTCGATAGGATGTTTTAATGAAGGTTACCTTGCTGGCGTCTAGGCGCCTGGCTCCGACCAGATTCATAGGGAAACTGGCACTTCAAGGTTGGCGGCGGTAGATCTCCTAATCCGGTCCACGACTGGAAACAGGACTCCTTCGTCAGTCTGCACTAGAAGAGCTGACGAATTTGACACGAACGGAATCTCCTCATCGACGTGATCGGAACAAGTCCAATCACGTGAGCACCGGCGGCGGGCGGCGGCACGGCGAACGGCGGGCGGCGCGTGGTGGTCGGCGGCCATGGGAGAGGGAGTGAGGAGAGGGGCGGCTCTTGCTAGGGTTTAGAGTGTTGTTGTGGTATTTCATACATCAACCCTAGGCCATGCACATGTAGACTAGTGATGGGCTAGGACCGGCCCAATGGGCTTGGGTCAGGCCCAGGTCCATATGAACATTCGGTTCATTTTCATTATCGTGGCTTCATCATAACTCCGATCGAAGATCTGATCGGACCAATCTACACAGTTTCCTAAACTGAGTATTATGATGCGAAAATAATTTTTCAGACCACCTAGTCCAAAATTGCAGTTTAGCCCCTCACCTTTAGGGAAATCGCAATTTGACCCCTGTTGACTTTTAGGAAGTCGCACTCCCTAAATTCCTCCTCCTATGCTCAACACATTGAGCTTAGTTTCCGTGCGGGAATCGTGAATCCAGTACTTGTGTGACCCTCAATTGTTCAGGGATACAGCTAGCCGTGGGCCCACAACCATTGTGACTCCGAAATCACAATTTCGAACTGACCCATCGGATCATGGTAAAGCGCCTAGCAACATCGCCCCATGATCCTCTAGGTATCACTGATAGTGCCTGCAAGAACCAGTTGGTCGTGGTTAACGTACAGTACGGTCCTTTCAACACATATATCCCGATCAGATCAACGACCATTGGTACATCGAGAGTCGCTAGAGATCTAATAACTATGCATACATCTCGGAGATCAAATAGTGACATCGCCTGTGTTACTAGGTAAACCCATTTACCTAAAACACATCTAGTACTCTGGCCAGAGATTTATCACACTATTATCTCCTCAGATAGCATAGGATATCCACGCTTAAAAGCGAGCGGTGAATCCTCGACAACGAAGCATCGACTACCAGAGTTTTATACACTATTATCCCTTCAGATAGCATAGGATATCCACGCATGAATGCGAGCGGTGAATCCTCGACAACGAAGCATCTACTCCTACATGCATCGGGACCTCACCCAATCCCGCCGCCTAACAACCCCAAGTGAGTCGGCAAATGGGTCAAAGTGAGGCGCCTATCATGTAGAGTCTCAATGACATTTCGAGGAGTAAGGACTAATCAGTACAACCAAGACCTCGGACTTATCCACTCGACAAATGGTAACCACTTGGAAAGTCCGAACGAGGGTAGTTCGATAGATCACCAGGTCATTATCCATCTGCATGCTCAGAACATCACAATATTCCCTACCAATGAAACATGGTACTTCACATCGCAGATGCTAGTCTCAAGCTCGGGCGGCCTTATCCTCATTTTGACGGCCCAATCGACTAGGAACGAATTCAGAATACACAGTGACTATTAGATGTGTTTCATGATAGCCATCATATCCACTATCACATCTAACATACACTATGGTGCATTCCAGGTCTTTATCCAACGCAATTGTTACCATTATAACATAATGAAAATAAAGAATGCCATAAAAGAAATACGTATTTCATAAATAAAGATCGTTATACAAAGAGTGAATAAAACCCACACGCCACAAGTTGGCTAGTTGGGCATCTACTCTAACAATCTCCCACTTGCCCTATAGCCAACTGCTCATCAGTCGCAGTCCCATTGTTTCGCGATGTTTTTCAAACAACGGTCCTAGCAAGGGCTTAGTAAGTGGATCAGCAATGTTGTCTGCAGAGGCGACTCTCTTGACTGCTATGTCACCTCTAGCCACAATATCCCAGATTATGTGGTATTTCCTCAGTATATGTTTGGATCTTTGGTGAGACCTAGGCTCCTTTGCTTGCGCAACGGCACCCGTGTTGTCGCAGTACACCGGGACTGGACCAACTCCATCAGGAATTAAGCCCAACTCTTGGACGAAATTCCTTATCCAAACCGCCTATTTTGCAGCAGCTGATGCTGCGATGTATTCAGCCTCAGTGGTTGAATCCGCGATGGTGTCTTGCTTGGAACTCTTCCAAGAGACAGCACCACCATTGAGCATGAATACAAATCCAAAGGTAGACTTCGAATCATACACGTCACATTGGAAGCTAGAATCAGTGTAGCCTTCCAATTTCAGTTCACTACCCCCATAGACCATGAACATATTCTTAGTCCTTCGTAAGTACTTAAGAATATCTTTCACAGCCTTCCAATGAATTTGACCGGGGTTGGCCTGGTAGCGGCTCGTTACACTCATAGCATATGCGATATCCGGTCTAGTTGAGATCATGCCATACATAATGCTACCTATTGCCGAGGCATATGGCACACGTGTCATACTCTCTATCTCCTCATCAGTCTTTGGACACATAGACTTAGATAGAGTGACCCCGTGGCACATAGGTAGGTGTCCTCTCTTGGACTCTTCCATAGAGAACCGCTTAAGTATGGTATAGATGTAGGTAGCTTGGGTGAGTCCGAGCATCCTTTTCGATCTATCCCGATAGATCTGTATTCCAAGAATGTTGGATGCTTCACCCATGCCCTTCATCGAGAATCTACTAGACAACCACACTTTAGTTGACTGCAACATTCCTACATCATTCCCAATGAGTAGAATGTCATCAACATAAAGTACGAGGAATGTCACAGCGCTTTTAACTACCTTCTTATATACACATGGCTCCTCGGGATTCTTGATGAAACCAAATTCCTTAATTGTTTCATCGAATCTCAGGTTCCAATTTCTCGATTCTTGTTTGAGACCGTAGATCGATCTCTGAAGTTTGCATACTTTATGCTCACTTCCTACAGATGTGAAACCCCCAGGCTGCGTCATATAGATATCTTTTTTAATGTTTCCATTAAGGAACGCAGTTTTCACATCCATTTACCATATCTCATAGTCGTACCATGCGGCTATGGCCAGTAAAATTCTAATTGACTTGAACATTGCGACTGGTGAAAAGGTTTCATCATAGTCAACACCTTGCCTTTGAGTGTAACCTTTCGCGACCAGTCGTGCCTTGTAGGTCAATACCTTACCATCAGGCCCAAGTTTTCTCTTGTATATCCATTTACACCCAAGAGGATCTATTCTTTCGGGAGGATTAACAAGGGTCCAAACTTGGTTAAAATTTCCTCCTTGAAGGTTCTTGGAGCACATCCAACAGTTTGATTACTTTGATCATCTTCAAGGAGGAAACCATATCTAACAGGAGCCCTAGTAACCCTTTTAGATCTCTTAGGTGTGTCCATATCAAGGATTGGCTCTTGAGGTGCGGAAGATTCACTTGATACTTCAGTTGGTTCTCGAACCTCTTCAAGTTCTACTATCTTGCATTTTCTATCAAGTTGAAATTCCCTTTCCAGAAAGGTGGCATTTCTAGAAACAAACACTTTTGTTTCATTTCATGGGGATAAGCATTATCCAATAGAATTCTTTGGATACCCAATGAAGTAACATAAGATGGATCTATTATCCAGCTTATCTTATCTTGTCTGCTTCACGTAAGCAGGACATCCCCAAATCCTCATA
>KQ992797.1:133262-146050 GCA_001598015.1 Dorcoceras hygrometricum
CCCTAAAATCCTCCTCCTATGCTCAACACATTGAGCTCAGTTTCTGTGCGGGAATCGTGAATCCAGTACTTGTGTGACCCTCAATGGTTCAGGGATACAGCTAGCCGTGGGCCCACAACCATTGTGACTCCGAAATCGCAATTTCGAACTTGCCCATCAGATCAGTGAATCCAGTACTTTGCGTGACCCTCAATGGTTCAGGGATACAGCTAGCCGTGGGACCCACAACCCATTGTGACTCCGAAATCGCAATTTCGAACTTGCCCATCAGATCATGGTAAAGCGCCTAGCAACATCGCCCCATGATCCCCTAGGTATCATTGATAGTGCCTGCAAGAACAAGTTGGTCGTGGTTAGCGTACAGTACGGTCCTTTCAACACATATATCTCGATCAGATCAACGACCATTGGTAAATCGAGAGTCGCTAAAGATCCGATAACTATGCATACATCTTGGAGATCCAATAGTGACATCGCGAGTGTTACTAGGCAAACCCATTTACCTAAAACACATCCAGTACTCTGGCCAGAGATTTATACACTATTATCTCCTCAGATAGCATAGGATATCCACGTATGAAAGCGAGCGGTGAATCCTCGACAACGAAGCATCGACTCCTACATGCATCGGGATCTCACCCAATCCCGCCACCTAATGACCCCAAGTGAGTCGGTAAATGGGTCAAAGTGAGGTTCCTATCATGTAGAGTCTCAATGAAGTTTCGAGTAGTGAGGACTAATCAGTACAACCAAGACCTCGGACTTATCCACTCGACAAATGGTAACCACTTGGAAAGTCCGAACGAGGGTAGTTCGATAGATCACCAGGTCACTATCCATCTGCATGCTCAGAACATCACAATGTTCCCTACCAATGAAACATGGTACTTCACATCGCAGATGCTAGTCTCAAGCTCGGGCGGCCTTATCCACATTTTGACGGCCCAATCGACTAGGAACGAGTTCAGAATACACAGTGACTATTAGATGTGTTTCATGATAGCCATCATATCCACTATCACATCTAACATACACTATGGTGCATTCTAGGTCTTTATCCAACACAATTGTTAACATTATAATCATAATGAAAATAAAGAATGCCATAAAGAAATGCGTATTTCATAAATAAAGATCGTTATACACAAGAGTCAATAAAACCCACACGCCACAAGTTGGATAGTTGGGCATCTACTCTAACAATCTCCCACTTGTCCTATAGCCAACTACTCATCAGACGCAGTCCCATTGTTTCGTGATGTTTTTCAAACAACGGTCCTAGCAAGGGCTTCGTAAGTGGATCAGCAATGTTGTCCGCAGAGGAGACTCTCTCAACTGCTATGTCACCTCTAGCCACAATATCCCGGATTCTGTGGTATTTCCTCAGTATATGTTGGGATCTTTGGTGAGACCTAGGCTCCTTTGCTTGCGCAACAGCACCCGTGTTGTCGCATTACACCGGGACTGGACCAACTCCATCAGGGATTACGCCCAACTCTTGGACGAAATTCCTTATCCAAACCGCCTCCTTAGCAGCAGTTGATGCTGCGATGTACTCAGCCTCAGTGGTTGAATTCGCGATGGTGTCTTGCTTGGAACTCTTCCAAGAGACAGCACCACCATTGAGCATGAATAAAAATCCAGAGGTTGACTTCGAATCATCCAAGTCACATTGGAATCTAGAATCAGTGTAGCCTTCCAATTTCAGTTCACGACCCCCATAGACCATGAACATATTCTTAGTCCTTCGTAAGTACTTAAGAATATCTTTCACAGCCTTCCAATGCATTTGACCGGGGTTGGCCTGGTAGCGGCTCGTGACACTCAGAGCATATGCGACATCCGGTCTAGTTGAGATCATGCCATACATAATACTACCTATTGCCGAGGCATATGGCACACGTGTCATACTCTCTATCTCCTCATCAGTCTTCGGACACCTAGACTTAGATAGAGTGACCCCGTGGCACATAGGTAAGTGTCCTCTCTTGGACTCTTCCATAGAGAACCGCTTAATTATGGTATCGATGTAGGTAGCTTGGGTCAGTCCGAGCATCCTTTTCGATCTATCCCGATAGATCTGTATTCCAAGAATATAGGATGCTTCACCCATGTCCTTCATCGAGAATCTACTAGACAACCATACTTTGGTTGATTGCAGCATTCCTACATCATTCCCAATGAGTAGAATGTCATCAACATAAAGTACAAGGAATGTCACAGCGCTTTTAACTACCTTCTTATATACACATGGCTCCTCGGGATTATTTATGAAACCAAATTCCCTAATTGTTTCATCGAATCTCAGGTTCCAACTCCTCGATTCTTGTTTGAGACCGTAGATCGATCTCTGATGTTTGCATACTTTCTGCTCACTTCCTACAGATGTGAAACCCTCAGGTTGCGTCATATAGATCTCTTCCTTAATGTTTCTATTGAGGAACGCAGTTTTCACATCCATTTACCATATCTCATAGTTGTACCATGCAGCTATGGCAAGTAGGATTCTAATTGACTTGAACATTGCGACTGGTGAAAAAGTTTCATCATAGTCAACACCTTGCCTTTGAGTGTAACCTTTTGCGACCAGTCGCGCCTTGTAGGTCATTACATTACCATCAGGTCCAAGTTTCCTCTTGTATACCCATTTACACCTGCATTGAGTCAATCTCAGACTGCATTGATTCAAGCCATAAATTAGAATCAGCATCGGAAATTGCCTCCTTGAAAGTTCTTGGATCACATCCAACAGCTTGATCACTTTGATCATCTTCAAGGAGGAAACCATATCTTTCGGGAGCCCTAGGAACCCTTTCAGATCTCCTAGATGCGACCATTTCTGGTATTGGCTCTTGAGGTGCGGGAGACTCACTTGGTACTTCAGATGGTTCTCGAACCTCTTCGAGTTCTACTATCTTGCCTTTTCTATCAAGTAGAAACTTCCTTTCCAGAAAGGTGGCATTTCTAGAAACAAACACTTTTGTCTCGTTGGGATAGTAGAAGTAGTATCCAATGGAATTCTTTGGATACCCAATGAAGTAGCATAAGATGGATCTAGTATCCAGCTTATCTCCCACTGTCTGTTTCACGTAATCAGGACATCCCCAAATCCTCATAAATGAGTATTTGGGCGGCTTGCCCATCCATATCTCATATGGAGTCTTATCCACCGCCTTGGTGTGGACATTGTTCAACAACATTACCACCGTTTCGAGCGCATAGTCCCAAAACGAGGTAGGAAGTTCAGTGAAGCTCATCATAGATCGAACCATGTCCATCAAGGTTCAATTACGACGCTCCGCTACACCATTGAGCTGTGGTGTGGCCGGAGGGGTCCACTGTGAGAGAATCCCATTCTATTTAAGATAGTCTTGAAATTCAGCACTCAAGTATTCACCACCTCGATCAGATCGAAGCTCTTTAATACTCTTCCCCAACTGATTTTCTACTTCAGCCTTGAATTCTTTGAACCTTTCAAAGGATTCAGATTTGTGCTTCATTAAGTACAAGTACCCATACCTGAGTAATCGTCGGTAAAGGTGATGAAGTATGTGTGACCATACTTAGTACCAATGCTAAGTGGGCCACACACATCAGTATGGATCAAATCCAATAGGCCTTCAGCACGCTCAGACTTGACCTTGAAGGGTTGTTTAGTCATCTTTCCCTTGAGACAAGACTCACAAGTCGGTAGGGAGTTAATGTCTGATAAATCAAACATGTCACTCCTAACTAACTTGTTCATCCTACTTAGGGAAATATGACCTAGCCTAGCGTGCCAAAGTTGTGCTGGGTTCAAGCTATCATATTTCCTTTTAATTGTTGTTGTATGTGTTTCCACATCGCGAGTTGGAACTTCTTTTAATTTTAAGGTGTATAAATCATTTTCGCATTCCACAGTTCCAATTAAATATTTATTCTTGTATATACTGTAAATCGAATTAGCAAAAATACAAGAATATCCATCACTATCAAGCATAGAAACAGAAATAATGTTATTTATTAACTCGGGAACAAATAAAACGTTTCTCAATAACAACTTAAAATCTAAAGACAGAAATAAATAAACATCTCCTATAGCTACTGCAGCAACTCTTGCTCCATTGCCCAGCCTCAAGTGGGTCTCACCCTCTCTAAGACGTCGGCTTCTTGTCATCACCTGCAAATCGTTGCAGATATCAGATCCACATCCGGTATCAAGTACCCAAGAAGTCGAATTAAGAGACATATTTATTTCGATATTGAACATACCTTTCGCAGTTCGCAACTGCTCGAGGTACTCCTTGCAGTTCCTCCTCCAGTTCCCAGGCTTGTGGCAGTGGTGGCAAACATCCTCAGTCTTGTTTGGCTTGGAATCCTTTGCCTTGGGCTTCTTGGTGGGCTTTTACTCCTTCGCAGGGGCAGAACGCTTCTTACCCTTGCGTTTAGGCCCTTCTTCGCAGCGGAAGAAGAGCCCATAAGGAGGACGGGCTTGTCCTTCTTTATGGTCCCCTCAAACACCACAAGAAGGTTCACCACCTCTTCAAGGGTGGCTTCCAGCTTGTTCATGTTGAAGTTGACCACAAAGGGGTCGAATGCAGCGGGTAGTGAGAGGAGAAGCAAGTCCACAGACAGCTCACGTGGAAGTGTGATATCAAGGCCCACCAACTTTTCAATGAGCCCAATCATACGAACCCCATGCTCGCGGACCGAAGTCCCATTGCGCATGCGGCTCGTCATAAGCTCCTTGACAGTGGTGAACCTCTCATGTCGAGAGTTCTCCCCATACAGTTCCTTAAGATGAAGATGTATGTCAGCAGCATACACCATCTTCTCAAAGCGCCGTTGCATTTCGTTGGACATCGATGCCATCACATAGCATCGAGTCTTAAGCTCGTCATCCCACCATTTGTTAAGCGTAGTCAGCTCCTCAGGGCTGACGTCGGCAGGGGCTTCCTTCGGAGGGCTCTTCTCCAACGTGTAGAGAAGTTTCTCCGAATATTGAGGTTTCAAAGACAGTCTTGGTAGTTTAGACCAGTAAATTTGTTGCTATCCAGTATAGCAGCGAGTGGGTTTTTGATCGAAGACATTTTATAAGCAGTTTATACTGAAAAGAAAAACAGACATGCATTACTAACTATATATGAAAAACGTTAAGACATAAAACAAGGTCATTTAGTTCTATGAATTACTCTCCCACTATTTTAACGATTTCACCACCCTCTAATGAAATCGAGAAAGCAAGTTTCCTTAGTGGGTACACAGAGTCCAATCAAGCGATCATGGTCCCGAATAATATCAGCCAACCATGACCCTCAAAAGGTAGAGTCCAATTGCAACCGGTGCAACCTCCATGTATTTACTTCACGTCCAGTAGCCCAATAATATGACGCCGATTACTATCACGTGTCAAGATGACCCATCAACGTCGAGTCGTGAAGGACGGTCCCCTTAACGTCCCCAATAATATGAGCCAACGTTAAAGGGAGTTCCAACCAACTCACAGCAAGTGTCAATGACGAGTACAGCTTTCCGGCATACATAACCCCCTCAATAATATGAGTCGGGCCATGTATACGGGTAGCATCGACGTACACTCATTGTTGATGGAAGATAGGAGAATTTAAACAAATTTAATTTCCTTAGTTTATCGAATAAAATTTTAATCTTGATATCAGTTTTAAATCATATTTAGAACGAGGGATTTTATTTTTGAAAAATATGGTCTCATAAATATTAGATCAAAATTTAACATGCGGATTCAACTAACATATATATCGCATATATATAAATAAACTTTGGGATGATCGATCGCGAGAGCTATGCGGTCCGTGGTTGCCAATCACGACCTGGGTCCAGTCCTAGGTGAAATGCAGTATGCTATGCAATCCTATTACATTAGCTTTCGGTTTTACAGATCTTCGGTCTTCAATATCTTTGATCGTCATCGCCACCATCTTCAAATGTCCTCCCATTAAATCTGATATTTATAATTAAATATCCATGACACATTGGGATACATTTTAAGGGGTGGGAACGGGCCATAAACCAGGCCCACTTTATAAATGATATATCAACAACGGGCCATAAAAACAGCGTCGCAACGCCGCCTCTGGTACGTCGGAAGGCGGCCGCAAGGCGGCGCCCACCGTGCGAGCAGCGTGCTGCAGCTACAGTGCCGCCGTGCGGCGGCTACAGTGCCGACGTGCGGCGGCTACAGTGCCGCCGTGTTTTTTTTTCGAAAATTTGCGATTTGATGCAATATGGCACAAATTATGTATTGATAGATCCGAGCCTTGGCTCTGATACCACTGTTGGAGACAATGGCGGATCCGGATCCCGTTTCCCGGGAGCGCAGCGGAAGTTAAAAAAAATTGCCCCGGGAATCGTTCAATACATATAAATCAAAACATAAAACATACATAGGATGTTTTATCGAATGCTACCTTGCTGGCGTCTAGGCGCTTGGCTCCAACAAAATTCACAGGGAATCTGGCTCTTCACGGTAGGCGGCGGTAGATCCTCCTTAATCAGGTCCACGACCGGAAACACGACTCCTTCATCAGCCTGCACTAGAAGGCCTGACGAATTTGGCACGAACAGAATCTCCTCGTCACGGTGGTCGGAACAAGTCCGATCACGAAGGAGGCGGCACACAAAACTGAGTATTATGATGCGAAAACAATTTTTCAGACCACCTAGTCCAAAATTACAGTTTAGCCCCTCAACTTTGGGAAATCGCAATTTGACCCCTGTTGACTTTTAGAAAGTCGCACTCCCTAAAATCCTCCTCCTATGCTCAACACATTGAGCTCATTTTACGTGCAAGAATCGTGAATCCAGTACTTGTGTGACCTTCAATTGTTCAGGGATACAGCTAGCCGTGGGCCCACAACCATTGTGACTCCGAAATCGCAATTTCAGACTTGCCCATCGGATCATGGTAAAGAGCCTAGCAACATCGCCCCATGATCCTCTAGGTATCACTGATAGTGCCTGCAAGAACCAGTTGGTCGTGGTTAGCGTACAGTACGGTCCATTCAACACATATATCCCGAGTCGCTAAAGATCCGATAACTATGCATACATCTTGGAGATCAAATAGTGACATCGCGAGTGTTACTAGGCAAACCCATTTACCTAAAACACATCCAGTACTCTGGCCAGAGATTTATACACTATTATCTCCTCAGATAGAATAGGATATCCACGCATGAAAGCGAGCGGTGAATCCTCGACAACGAAGCATCGACTCCTACATGCATCGGGACCTCACCCAATCCCACCACCTAATGATCCTAAGTGAGTCGGTAAACGGGTCAAAGTGAGGCGCCTATCATGTAGAGTCTCAATGATGTTTCGAGTAGTGAGGACTAATCAGTACAACCAAGACCTCGGACTTATCCACTCGACAAATGGTAACCACTTGGAAAGTCCGAACGAGGGTAGTCGATAGATCACCAGGTCACTATCCATCTGCATGCTCAGAACATCACAATGTTCCCTACCAATTAGGTCTTTATCCAACACAATTGTTAACATTATAATCATAATGAAAATAAAGAATGCCATAAAGAAATGCGTATTTCATAAATAAAGATCGTTATACACAAGAGTCAATAAAACCCACACACCACAAGTTGGCTAGTTGGGCATCTACTCTAACATAATGAACTTTACTACATTTTAAAAATTATAAAATTTTATATAACGATAATTTTATGTTTAAAGTTTTTTTGAGTTTAATTAGTATTTTAATTAAGTGGGGTTTAGTGAGAGAAAAGCTCTTTTAGTTCTCCCTAATTAAAATCATTGGAGGGGTCTTTTGGAACACCTCTCGTTCTTTAATCACCCTAATTTCAAAACCCTCGCTCTTCCCTCACATTCACGCCGCCACCCTCCCCTTAGCTCGAGTTCCATCGGATTTTTGGTGAGATTTCAAAGTTGATCGTCCCAATCTCGTGTCCTCCGCTCCGGTAACGCGTATTATTCGTAATTCTTCAAAAAGAGCATGCTCAATTCTCCCTTTTTCTCACCATTTAAATCATATTACACTATTTTAAAATGATGTTGCATGATTTTTATGCGTAATGATTTGATCTATTGTTGTTGTTTGCGACTCATGCATTGATCATGATTTTTATCACGAATATGTTAAATTCGTTGATGTGGTTCGGTCATGGATGGTTCATAGGACTAGGGTTCGGTTGATGGAGGACCGGTGATGGTCCCAGGCGAGGAAGGAGGTGGCTCGACTGCTTGGTCGAGCCAGAGGCATGGTGGCCGCAACCATAGAGCCGCGCACGATTGCTTCATTGCATGCGTCGACCGAGCCATGCAGGCCATGGTTCGAGCCGTGGATCGGCCTAGAGGGACAGCGGAACCTGGGGGTGGTCCTGCCAGCGGGGCTCCGTCCAAGGGTGGCCGAAATAGGTCGGACGAAGGGTTGGTTGTCGTGTGTGTTGGAGGCGACGGCTAAGGTTGTAAGGTGGAGTTAGACCGGTTTGGTTGGGCCGGTTGGGGTGTTCCAGATGAAACGGGTCGGGTCAATAAGGGGTTGGGTCAAATTATTTTAAGTCGGACCCGAGTTATTTTATTTCTGGACCAGGTATTTTACTTTAAATTTTAAAGTCCGATTTTACGCGTATTGGGCCTAATATTATAAGTCAAAAATTTTAAAGTCTAAATCTCTTTTATTTATGGGCCTAATATGTTTCAAATTTTAAAGTCTGATCTTAGTCAATGGGGCTGTTCTTTTGTCAAATTTTAATGTCTGGCTTTAAGTTGTAGGACCGAGTACTTTTATCAACTTTGAAGTTTAATTTTTAGTTTAATGGGTCAAGTGTGTGTTTTGGGTTAAGTTATATTTTAAGACCAGGCCTAGGCTTTTGGGCTTATAGTTAGTAGGCCAGTCACTTGAATCAGTCCTTGACTGGGGAAGGAAAAATGTAGAAGCCCATAAATATATATTTAATTATATATGTAGTATTTTACGTACACGGATATGTTAATGTTTAAAGGAAAATTAAATGTGTTAGGATAAATTTCACAAGTTTTGGTGATGAAAAATAAAAGAAAGATGAAAATAAAAAGAGATCAATCAGACCAGAGTGACAAGATCTGGACGAAGTTTATTGCGTTGGACGAAGAAATCAGATCGGAGCAGAGTCAAGATGCTCAAGGAAAAACCAGCTCAGAGCATTCATGTATGCCGGATGAGGATAAACCATCTTAGGATAATAAGGTGTGTTGGTTGAGAACCAGGTGGCCACTAAGTAATACAGATATCAGCTCAAAGATGCTTAACCAAATAAGGGCAGTCATATTGAGAAAATTTGACTGAATTAAAAAGTAAGAAAACATTGATTTACAGCTGTGAGAACAGATCGCAAATAACGGACTAGCTGGAGTGAGAAGAAGAATAACAGATCAGCTGGAAGAACAGTTAAGCCGAACCAGCTCGAAGCACAATAACTTCACGAGTGGTTTAGTACTGAAGATGTAAGAATACAAAAAATGCTATCTGAACAAAGACATGAGCATAATACTTCAAAACAGATTGGATAGGGTCAAGCTCAGAACCCGATCAAGAAAAGCAGTTCAAATGTTCAAGAACCAGATCGGGAGACCATCCGAGTACTGGACAATGTAGAAAATTGAATTTTGGAATGTTTGAAGCTACGAACAGTCAGATATGAGACATTTGACATCTCTGCAGTGATTAATAGTCATTGGAACTACTTTGAGCTAAAGTCAGAAACGCAGAGAATGAGTTCAAACTGAAGACGGTGCAGAATTGCCAGGCAGGAGTCTGTGATCGTGAAACCCGTAGAAGAAGAAGAAATCCAAGAGCAGGGTGTACTCGATCAGTCCCCATAGGTCCAAGCTGATATAGAGGTAGTAGCAGATGGATGCGAGCTGGATAACCCTACTGTGGAAGATCAGATTAGACGAGAGCTGCAAGCTGTTGAGAAGATGTCTAAGCTGGAACAGTAAGGGGACGCCTAAGCTGGTGCAGCACAGGACATCCAAGCTGGAACAGTGAGGGGACGCCCAAGCTAGTACAGCAAAGGAAAATCGGCTCAAAAGAATAACAGCTCAGATCAGAGATCAAGTGCAAATCATGATTATAACGGTCCAGTGAAAGCTGAATCAGATCAGATGAAGAACAGATCTGACCAGATGATCCAAAGAAGAGGGGATATAATAACCTGTGTAGATTTTTCAAGTGTTCTCTTGTGATGCCGTCGTGGAGGAAGATCACAAGCAAGTACACATAATCAAAGAAGAGATCATCTTGGAGAAACAGTGTACAAATCAGCTTGTTGTAATCAAGAGCAGCTCAGAATAAGAGCAGAACAGCAGTTGTAAACAAGAGCAGCTCAGAGAGAAGCAACCAGAGCAGCGAAGACCAGCTGGGAGGAAACCAGCTGAGAGACCAGATCAGGAGCTTCACGATAAATCAGATAAATTAGTTTGTGAAATTTCAAAATACTAGAAGACAAACTAATTTGTCTGATCGAGACACGAGCTCAAATTTAGCAAAGGCTGCAAGCACAGAAAAGAAGAGAGCTTAAAGTCAACAAAGCCTGCAATTGTATTAAATGACAAATGACACAAGGTACAACATTGTAAGAAGCTTTTAACGGCTACGGATTTGTGTCCAATAGATAGAATTGCACAAGATGCTATATCAAGAGCAGAAGCGAGCAGCAGTGAAGAGAGAACAGATTGAGAGGAAAAGGAATACAAGTGCAGAGAGACACAAAAGAAAACAGAGAGCAGTGCATAGTCTCAAGCTTGCACATTCAATTGGCAGCTGATGTGCAAGTTGGTCGTGTGCCCAGGTGTGAGCTGGTGTACAAGCCGTAAGCTTCAATGATTTACTATAGTCGACTGCACAACCCTTGGAAGACATCGAGATACCAGCTTAGAGAGAAGCACTTCTCAGTGTGTGAGAAAACAAAAGAGAGAGTGAGCCTACACTATGTATTTCTCACACACCATTCACTCACATATATTTGAGAGAGCTGATTAGATTAGCTGAGTGAATCGCAAACAAAACCAATTTCCTATCAGTCTTGGAACAGACACGTTAAACATATTCATGTAGTCTTTCTCACTGAGACGTAAAAGAAGTGTTAGTTAGACACACAGCCTGCGAGCTGGTGTGCATTTGTGGCTAGGAGTTCTCGCAGCTTGAGGGTTGTTGGATCGGGCCTGTACACGAGGTGTAAGATCAAATATTCTAGTGGATCCTTCATGTGAGGAAGAAGGGAAGACTAGGAGATTCAGCTCCGAACTTCCATAAACAAATTACAGCGTACATTTATTTATAGCTTTCTGAATTGCATCGCATACATATATTTAAACCTCTTTAAATAGCTTTCAATTTTCAGAGAGTATTTCAGATGTTTTCCGCTTGATTTTTATACCTAATCTGATATACTTCCGGTGCTCGAAACCTTTCACGAACATGAGCTATTATAGCTCAGATTTAATATACCAGATCGCATGAGATCTGGACTAGCTCGCAGCGCTTCTGCGTGTTGGACCAGCTTAGGAAATCTGGTGTTGATTTACTGCGTGCTGTTTTTCAAACCGACTTTTAGATGCACATAATCTGGATTTTAGTTCCAAGTTCGAGTGTCTGAGCTGTGTGAGAGCTCACAGCACTCCAATATAGGAACATCAATTGGTATCAGAGCAATCTGGTACCCCCTATATCAGAACCAACAATTGGTATCAGAGCAATCTGATACCCCCTATATCGGGAACAACAGTATTCCTTCTTTGTCTGTTTTTGTAGAATTCAATATATCTTCTTTTTCTTGGTGGGTGATATAATGATCTCACCATCTTTTTTTATCTGGCCAGAAATCCAAAGTTAAGCCATGGTTTGTCTTGAGCTCCCGTTCGTGTTTTAATAAGTATTAGCAGTCATTGTCATTTGTTCTAGTAAACTAAGGATATTATTATGTCATTCCATCTAAATTCCAATCAAAGACTTTGTTGAGTGAAATTTTGTTGAGAAGATTGTCCCATTCTATTTTATTTAAATTAGCTACAGAATTTTGAAATTGGTCAAAAGCTTTACTAATATCGGAACTATGGTGCATCAGGTATAGTTTGTTATACAGAATTATTTGGACTACTGGTTGCTTTTTTAAAAAATGATCATGAATTATTTTTAAGAATTCATACTTCTTTTTTTAGATATTTTAATACTATTTGGAGAAATTTGAAATGAATAAAAATTGGAGTTTTAACTAGGATCGAATCATATGTTAGAAGGGGGAGGGTGAACAACATATTAGAAAAATTTAAGCCATGGAGTTGCAATAACTCCGATTCTTGAAAACTTGAGCACTGAGAGATTATATCGAGTTTGGTTTTCATACAAAGCTGAAAATACTTGAAATATCCTCTAAAACTGATTTATGCAATTTTTAAGACATTTGAAAGATATGCAAGTGAATTTTAAATATAGTTTGGTTGAATCATTTTATCAAACACTTAAACTACAACAATGCATATGAAAAACGTGAATGAATGTAACAAAGAAAACACACTATTTGTTTATGAAAGTTTCAAAGTCAACACCTTCTACATCTCCCTACTTCAATTAATAGAATGATCCACTGGAATACTTTGATTTGTACAACACTTTGTACAAACCCACTTCAATTTAGGACTGATCAATTGCCTAAATTGAAACTCCTAGACTTCACAAGTTTATTGTGTTTGTGTGAAAACACTCTGATAGGATCAATATGACTCGAAAAACAGGCCTAGGAGTTCGAAAAAGT
>KQ992797.1:155688-173191 GCA_001598015.1 Dorcoceras hygrometricum
ATCCTCCAGCTGCACTCAATCGTGGTTATGCAACACCGCACCGCACCACGAAGGAAGAGCTCCAACAGAGCAACATATCATGGCTAACAAAGGAACCATTGGCTCAATATGCTATGCAGATGCAGTAACATGCTTAACATGATGCATGTACGAGTAATGCCAGAAAACACAACCAAGCATTCAAATAATCACATGCATAGCAACTCAACAGATCGCCAAACAGCAGATAATACACCAGATAGTTCAGCCAATATACATGCATAATATACACAGCTTGACTCTACACAAACACTCGGCACAGCTATATAACACATAATACATCCCCATGCCTATCTCCAAGATGTAATACAAGCTCGATTCATACATCTACACGGCAACTAGCTCACGCAGATTCCTCCAAAGCATGGTATCAAATACCTGCTCAACTACGATGCCTCACAGCTCACTGCAGACTCACAAGTCTGCCCAGAAGCTCGAATCTACTAAGGCACCTGGCAAAACAACTCAAAAACTGAATTCCAAACATCACTGTCTAGGGCCAAGAACCGAAGTCTGGTTCTACAAGTCTATGCAGGATAAACTAATTAGAATCATCTGAAAACTAGTCGAAAACACTCACCCAAGAGTCTAGAAGAGCCAACGAATGCTCGGGTTAGATCTCACAAAAAGCGTAGAACATCCAGATTCTGCGCACTTCTCTCCAACGTCGACTTTGATCTCCTAGCTAGCAGCAATCGAAAGAGGAACTCAAGAGGAGTCCAGTGCCACCCTTCACGTTCCTAACGACGACGGGAAACGACGGAAATCGGCGGAAATAGGCTACTGTGAACAGTAAGGGTTTCAAGAATATCGGGGAAGAACAGAGGAAATATCGGAGAAAAATATGATAAGTGTTCGCAAACACTGGTATTTAAAATCCTCCAGCCAAACGCTACTATTAAAGTCAATCGCAGGTAAAACAGATCTCTAAAACAGATCCCATCACTGAGGAACAAAATCACAAATCCGAAACCAGCACTCACGGTAACACGCGCACAATTAAACAAAACGACAGCGTATCGACGAAACAGATCTCTGGTCTCGCAACAGGTACTAACAACGCTCGACAAAACCGGTCAACGCAAAGCGTTGACATCTGCTCAAGAATTCTCGTCACTAAAAGATCCCTCAACGCCCTACGAACGTAAACACTAAACGACGTCGTAGAACCGAATAGATAAATCTGGACACGTCATCAAATCTGCCCGTAGCGCTCCAACAGATCTCTAGCGCTAGACCCAAAACGGTGCCGTCTCCACTTATCTAAACGACGTACCATCGATCCCCCGCTACAACAGATCTCACATACGTTATCACCCGTTGACCCGCGTTGACTTCCGATTCACCACCAACCAGATTCCACAACCACGCGTGCGAACAACATTCAAAACCCCAAAACAACGTTACTTCAATACCACGGAGAAGTCTGGAGAATAAAAGCGCTAAAGTTGGAACACGCTACGCACACTACAACGATCGCTACAGGAGAGTTGACCAGCGTTGACGTCTGGACGCTAACTCCCGCGAACCAGATCTCTTCAACAAGCGCTAAAACCAGTGATCAACTCCAAAACGACGTCGCACAACACCACGGTGAAGTCTGGACGCTAATAACAAACACTGGAGAAATCTGAAACACTAAGCGCTAAATGCTGCGTTGCAAAACAGATCTCACAAACACGCCCAGCCTAAACGACAGCGTATTAACTTATCTAAACGGAAGCGTTTCGAACCTTAAGCCAAAAACACACGGTCAGACTTCAACACAAAAGCGCCACAGATTTCTCCCTCCCGCGCACACCAGATTTCACCTAAACGACACCGCTTTACACACAAAGCCAACCACGCGGTAACAGATCTCAATATACGACAGCGTTTTGTTTGTCACGCTACACTCCAAATCAACACCAGCGACCAGCTTTCTCAAGAAATCCGAACAGATCCCTCACAAAGCCGAGCAGATCTCACAAACCAGATTTCTAACTCAAATTACAAAAATTTCCAGAATTATTCAAAATGTGCAATCTGACCCGAAAATGCAAACAAAACCTTCAAACAGAAATCCGGATCACCAGAATTCCTTAAAATCCAATTAATTCCACAAATTAATCTTCTTAAATTTCGGATCTCACAGATGATGTAAGTGAAAGAACCGATATAGGTCCAGATACTGTTGAACAGACTGCTGAATCTGTCCGCAAAATACGTGAAAAATGAAAACAACACAGAGTAGACAAAAGAGCTAGGCTGATAGTTTTCACCGCGAGTTGAATTTTGAAGCTGGATACCATGTTTTATGAAGGTAGCACCCATGAAAGGGGTAATGATAATTTGGAAGAAAGGTAAGCTGAGTACATGAGTTTTTAGTCCATTTGCGATAATGGAAATAGTTGGGACGTTAGCTTATCGATTAGAATTATCTTCGCACTTATCAGCAGCGCATAACGTGTTTCACGTATCAGCTTTGAGAAAGTATATTCCTAATCCTTCGCATGTGTTAAACTATGAGCCGATGCAGCTTGTGCCTAATTTGAGTTACGAAGAAGATCCAGTAAAGATTCTTCTTGGAGGAGATAGAAGACTGAGGAATCGAAGTATTCCAATGGTCAAGTTTCAGTGGTCAAACCACTCAAAAAAGAGAAGCAAAATGGGAGGTTGAAGTTGTTATGCGTAGCCACTACCCAAATTTATTTGGTCAGTAAATTTTGGGGAAGAAATTTCTTTAAGGAGGGTAGAGTTTTAACATCCAGAAATCCATAAATCCACAATTATAAACTTCTCGAAGGATCAAATTTTGAATTGTAGCATTTAATCAGCTTTATTTCTGTTTAGGAGCACGTTTAAGGGAGCTGTCCGGTTGAGCAAAGCAAGCACGGTTCATCTCTAAGTTGATCTTTAAATAAATCGGTTCGGTCCAAGATTTTTTAAAAAACATAGTATCACTTTTTAAAGGTAGTAGCACCTTTAAAGAATAATGTTTTTAATCAAAATATCCTTGAAATGTTAGTATAAATACTTACAAAAAAAACTGTTCACCATTAATTACAAACCTTCACGTAAAGGAAAAAACTTTTAAGAAGCGGTTCTCTCTGATAAAATAAACCAACCAAAGCTTCAAACTTTTCAAAAGGACCGATAGTTCTTGTGAGCTGTTCAAAGCCAGATAAATCTCTTTCAATCGTTGTTCATTGTTCAAGGAAAGTAAATTCTGTTTCTTGTTGCATAATGAAAAACATATATTGATTCCTCTTGCATGTTTGAGTCAGTTTTAAAGGTTTGATAAATGAAGTTTTTCAAACGAAGAGATGATTTCAGGATGAATTATTAGTTCGCTGGAGTTTTGTTTTCAGAAATGGTTACTGGAAAATGTTTTGTGAAAGTTGGAGTTAGTTTTCTTTCGAAATTTTTGTGATGTACGAAAGTAGCTTGGAAGTAAAGTTCTCTGGATGTTTCCAGTGAATATGTCGTGCTGGATGGCTAAGTATTAGGTTTTGAGCTGATAGGTAAAGTTGGTCTAGTTATAACTCTATTCTGATCTGATAAACTGATCTGATCTATTCAAACTTCTCCAAGCTGTTATCAGTACTATGTAGTTATTCTAATATGATAAGATTCGTTCGATGATTTTGATTCATAATTTAATTTTATTGCTGTTCCAGTTTACGATTGTGATATGATATTTCTCCGAGCTGAATTGAAATCATGATCTGATTCAGTTCAATTGTTCTGAGCTGAATTGATTTTGTTTGACTTTCTTAATTTTGTCTACTTGTTCTAAGTTGTGTTGACTTTCCTAATCTGAGTTGAAAAAATAGCTCATATCCAATTTTCTATTCTGAGCTGGCCTAAGTTTGTAATCTGCTTGATACTCTGAGCTGATCAGCTTAGGTCCAACTTGGACTACTACAATCAATTATTTCTAATCCTTCAGTTTATCGACTTTGATTCTAAGGTATAGGTATAATCTGTTCAGGGTTATACCCAATTATAAGAAATAGTTCATCAGCTTAGAGCTCTACTATTACTTCTTCGTATCTATATCGTGAGCTGATTCGAGTTTCTTCTCCAATTGAAATCATATGTGCTCCAAGTGGCCTTCAAATATAAAATGAGTTTTAAAACTAGCAAAACATATATGTATGAAATCTTATTCAGATCAAAGGACAACAATTTAAAGAAATTTTTACAGAAAGTTTAAAGAAAGTATATTTCAAAGTTTTAGTGATTTGTGACGGATAATAGACGGTCATCTATAGGATGTGTGGTAATCGGTCGACAGACCAGAGTGTCCTGCAAAACATATGGTGTGTGGTAATCGATCGATGGATAGAAATGTCCTGCCAATAGAGCCAAAGACTAGGACGTGTGGACAACGGCAAAAGGGTCATTGGGTCCGCTCCACCTGGAACCAGTTTAAGTTTTACCAAGCGACTATGACCTAAGAAGAGCTTTCGTTCACACTTCACATCATAAAATGATGAATACTATGAGTTGTTATACAACTGAGTATTTGATAAAGTTTATGATTCAAAGTTACTTCCTTTATCAGTTTTAAAGTTATTTTATATGCATGTACCGTGTGCACTTGTTATTTTTAGATTACTTGTTGAGCCATAGGTTCACTAGTTTTCCTGATTAATGTTTATCATGGAACCTGTATTTTTCGCGCTAGCCAGATTACACACATTTTGTTCAGCTTAGTTTTGACATAAATCAGTTTGTTATGAATTTTTATCAGTTTATTCATATACAGCCAGATGTATACTGAAAAAAAATTAATTTTGTAAAGTTTATCTATATTCCGCATACTCTATACGCTCTAAGCTATGATTCCAGTTCGTAATGAACTGTTTGCTTAAAATTGGTTATAACTCTGAACAGATTAGAGCTACAGCTTAGAACCAAAATTAATGAATTGAAGGATTAAACTTGATTTACAGTAGTGGTACAGAGTGGATCTAAGTTGAATCAGATCGCTAGACCAGATCAGCTCAAAGTATCCAATAGATCACGAACTTAGGCCAACTCAGAATAGAACACAGATCGTAAGCTTAGACCAACTTATCATAGAATTCAAAACAAGAGTCTAGATCAGCTTAGAACACACATTGAAACTATTCGGATCAGTCCAGAACAATTGAACTGAATCAGATCGTTGGTTCAGATCAGTTCGGGGAAATATTAGATCGCAACATAAACTGGGTCAAAACAGGAATTAGAGCATGAACTGAAATCATTTGTATATTATGAATTATTGAAGTTTAGATCAAACTAAAACAAAGGAATCATCATAATAGAATAACTACATGGTACTGATATTAGTTCGGAGAATCCCATGAGAGACCAGCTCAAGTAATTAGATCAGAACGGGGTTCTAATTAAGCCAGTTTTGCCTATCAGCTCGGAACCTCATCCTTCGCCATCCAGCACGACATATTCAATGGAAAACTCCAGAGATCTTTACTTTGAAGCATATTTTTGTACATCCCAGAAATTTTGAAAGAAAACTAACTCTAACTTCATAAAAACATTTTCTAACAAACATCTCTAAAAACAAAAATTCATCAAACCATTGTGTAACGCCCAGAAAATACATAAATCCACAATTATTTATTTTTTCTTGAAGGGTTAAATTTATATTTTCACATCTTCAGAACTTCAGTTTGTGCCTGTTCTAATATTCCGTTTTTAGCATAGGGACACGGTTCACGAGTATTCAGAGAATAATAAACCCAAGAATGGTTCGAGTTTTTTTAAAATGTTTTAAAATGTGTTATTTTAAAAAATAAAATTAATATTAAGAATAATAAAATAAATTATTTTTAAAAAGAATGATTACTGTTGACGTATGGGTTAGGACAACCCCTGCCTTGTTTAATTTCTTTATTAGGATGGTGGGAGTGCTTTTCTATGCCACAAACCAACCAAAGTTTTCTCTAAGTTTCTAAGTGGTTCGACTGTGCTTGTGATGGATTCAAGCCGGAGTTATTCTGTTCAACCGTTGTTCTCTTAAGGTAAATACTTTATATTCATTGACGTATCCTTGAAAGCATAATACGTTCTTTTCAGCTTGTGTGCTTAAGTTTTGAAGTTCCCCCAAATTTTATTGTTTCATTTTGTCTAAAATGGTTTTCTAAAATGAATGCGGGTTCACAGTAAGTGTTTTGTTCTTAAAAAATGACTGAAAGAATTGGTTTTATGAAAATAGATGTTAGTGTTTCTTTCAAAATTTGTTGGGATGTATGAAAATAGCTTCAAAGTAGAGTTCTCTATGTGTTTCTAGAGAATAAGTCATGCTGGACGGTTAGAGATGAAGTTCCGAGCTGATAGGTAGAGCAGGTTAAGCTAGAGCACTGTTCTGGTCTGATAAGCTTGGCTAATCTGTTCGAACTTCTCCAAGATGCTTTCAGTACTCGTGCTAGATGGCTAAGGGTGAGGTTCTGAGCTGATAGGCAGAGCTGGTCTAGCTATAGAGTTGTTCTGGTCTTATAAGCTTAGCTAATCTATCGAACTTCTCCAAGCTATTTTTAGTACTCGTGCTGGATGGCTAAGGATGATGTTCTGAGCTGATAGGCAGAGTTGGTCTAGCTAGAGCGGTATTCTGGCCTGATAAGCTTAGTCAATCTGTTCGAACTTTTTCAAGCTGTTTTCAGCATCCGTGCTGGATGGCTAAGGATGAGGTTCTGAGCTGATAGGCAAAGCTGGTCTAATTGGAACTCTGTTCTGACTTGATAAGCTTAGCTAATCTGTTCGAACTTCTATAATTTGTTGTAAGTATCCTGTTGTCATTCTAACCTTAGACGATTCGTTCTATGACTCAGTTCATAGTTTGATCCCCCAACTGTTCCAGTTAACATTTGCGATCTGATTTTCTTCATCTAAGTTGACCATGTTTGATCTTCTTACTTTAGCATGTCTGCTCTGACATATGTTGACTTTCCCTAGTCTGAGTTGACCAATCAGACGTGATCTGATTTCTCACACAGAGCTGTTCACACTTGTCAGGCCACGTGAACTAAAACAGAGATTAAACAAGCAATTAACCTCAAAGAGCGGAAGCTTAAAAAAAGATGGACAAAATTTATTCATTTGCGGCCTCATGGAAATATATACTTAAAATACTTGTATAATAAATACATGTTTCATAAAACAACGGTACCAAGTACAAACTTCAGAATATATCCAACAATAACAAGTATCTCAAAACAACACAATTCATGAATCTAAAATACAACAGCAGCACGGGGCATTCCCCAGCACAGTCTCCATGAGACTATATATATAAATATATAGCTGGGACACTCTATCAGCCTCACTGGGATCCGCCAGCTGACGCACCTCCTTGTCCAGCTGAAGAACCTGGGAAACCTGAATGACATATAAACAACCAAACAGCCCCAGAGGGACAGGGGTCAAAACCCAGTACGGAGAGCAACATAAACAGCAAATAGACAACAATGACATAATAATATGCAATGCATGATGACATGAGGAACAAATGAGTTCGAAAGAGTAACCCAACAGCTGGTGATCGAAAAGACATGATCCACAGAGCTGCAATGGAAAGACTAACCAGCTGGAATCAACAAAGCAGTGGCCATGGAATATGTGAGAGCGTGGTAGCTATTCACTCGTCTCAACACGCAGTACCAGAAACAAGGACCGGATAGATCAACCCATTGGTTCCCACAAGCTCAACAGAATGTGGTAGCTATCCACTCATCTTATAGCGGCAACAACAAGAATAACAGGGAGGATAGGAGCACAGTAGCTAGCTGATCGTCCTCAAGTAACCCAGCCAAAAGCTTCCTGGTACTAGCAGAATAACAACAGCACAACGGCTAGCAAGAGATATGAACTCAATATGATATGCAGGTATGCAAAGATAATAGCTTGCAATAAAAAACAACAGAACATAAGCAAGCAACGGCAGAACACAATGAACATGCTCACGGTCCATCATACCAGCACGCATACAATTACATCCATGCCTATCTCAAAGATGTAAAATAATCTCACATCCGTACCTTACGCATATCTTGAAACAATACCTAGGCACAACTTACGACTTAGCAGCAAAACACACTACCCAGCACCGCTCAAGTCTCTATCGATAAATCAAGGAAAAAACCACAAGAGAAAACCTAATCTGAACTGGATCTCAACTGCTAGAGAATAGCAAACCCAGCTCACGCAGCTTCTCAAATAATATCCGTTCGGCCTTCTTCCAACTCCAAATTGGTACGAGAACGTCGGCTTTGAAGAGAGGTTTCCAACTGATGTACCCTCACTCAAATCTGACCATCCAATCTCCGGAAATCAGAAAAATAAGATATCGGGTGAACAGTAGCACGAGGGTTTGGATAATAAGTGTCGGGAGTATCGGGAGAGGATAAGGATATGTATATGTGTGTCTAAAAATGGCAAATGTTGGTCAACACTTGTATATAAACTCTCCCATAATAGCTACAGTAAAAGTCAAACCAGTTCAGACTTCTTACCAGCTCGGGGATACACTGTCTCCATCCAGCGCAACGCTCAGCTGACCAGCTCACGTACTCCAAGTAATACACAACCACCTTGGATCACTCACACAGACTCGATTGTCTACAGTATCCGGATCAGCACGGACCCCTCCATTGATCCAGATTAGGTACACAGACACATCAAACTAGATTGCGCTCCACCCAGACCAGCTCAGAGCATCCAGCACATCTCTAAGCTGGGTCCAGCTTGCACATACAAGGGAAAGCCCAAAGCTGCTCACCTCCAAAATGGTGTCCCAAAACCAACTCGCGAGAGACCGTAAACTAGCACAACGAAGTAATCCAGCTCAGAACCAATCTGCCCAACCAGCTTAAACCAAAACTGGCCGTGGTTTAGCCTCAAAACCCACCAGCAGACCTCTAAACTGGAAACAGATCACGCTGTACTTAGAACAGTTTACAAAACCAGTTTGATACGAGAACTTGGACCAGCACGCATCTAAGCTGGTCTCTCATTACCAACAGCTTATCAAGATGAATATCTCCATTGGTTAACCATTACCCGATCTGGTTAACTAATAATTATCATCTAATAAATCCAGTCCTCACATTATCCCCAACTAAGAATGCATTTCTTCCTCGAATCAAACCACACATACAAACCAAAACTGAAGGAATACCAGGAAACATCTAAGACTGAAATATACAACCATCCAGCACAATACAAGAAACCACTAACCAAGAGTACAAAAGTGCTCAAAATACCAACCAGCAGGCAGAAATATTACTGAGTTAATAATACGCATAATCAAACAGATGAGGCCACTCCTATCTCAGCTTATCTTCCATTTCCCATATAGCCTCTTCTCTACTGTCCTTGCTCCATTGAACCATCACCAACGGAATGGTTTTGTTTCTCAATTGTTTCTCCTTCCTATACAGAATCTCCACTGGATACTCAACATAGCTCAAAGTTTGATCCAGCTCAACTTTATCGGTTCTCAATATATGGGAAGGATCTGGATCATATTTCCTTAACATAGACACATGAAACACATCATGCATCGCTGCTAACTTGGCAGGTAGCTGCAAACGATACGCCAAGGATCCAATCCTTTCAACGATCTCAAACGGTCCAATGAATCTTGGAACTAATTTACCCTTGATCCCCAACCTCATCACGCTCTTGAAAGGAGAAACTTTCAAAAACACTTTATCGCCAACCTGAAACTATAAAGGTCTACGCCTTATGCAATAATAGCTATCTTGACGATCTTGTGCAGCCTTCATTCTACCCGATCAGCTCAAAATGATCCTTCATATGCTGCACAAACTCAGGGGTAGACAACTGTTTCTCTCCAATTTCTTCCCAGTAAATCGGAGATCTTCACTTCTTACCAAACAAAGCTTCGAATGGTGCCATCACGAAGTCACTTGGTAGCTGTTATTATACAAAAATTCCACCAGGGACAAAGATCCTGCCAGCCACCACTGAAATCCATGACAACAGCTCGCAGCATGTCCTCCAAAGTATGTATGGTTCTCTCGGATTGGCCATCTGTTTTGGGGTGATATGATGTACTCATAGCCAATCTCAAACTCATTGCTGCTTGCAAACACATCCAAATACTATAAGTAAACCTTGGATCTCTATTTGACACTATCGAAACCGGCACTCCATGAAATCTAACCACATGTTCAATGTACAGTCTCGCCATTTTCTTCATAGAACATCTTATATTGTAACGCCTAGAAATTCATGACTACGTAGAAATGAGTGCATGACTAGGGGGTAAATATTTTTAGATGATTACATGCCATTTTATATGATTTAATTATTATTTTATGCTGCATGGTATGCATGTGTTATTTTTCAGCCTGCTTGAGTTACAGACGCGGGACGAGATTAGGGCCGACTGGAATGAAAATGATTTGAGATTTTTAATTTAGGATTTTTAAGAATGAAATTATTTTATTTTAAGCAACAATTTCTGAAAATTGGAACTTTTATAATTAATTTGGAGGGGAACCCGTTTTTCGCCTCTACGGGCTGTTTTATTGAGTTTTAAGGTATTTTAAATTATGAGGAGGCCTATATTTCGAAAATATTTAATCTTTAAAGCCCAATTATGAGTTTTAAGTACCTTTTTAATTAATCATTGGGACAAGCTTGTCTTTTCTTCCCTTTCTTTTAATTAAACCCATAGGGGTCAATTCTGTCACACAGTATTTTTCATAACCCACAATTTACACTAAACCTAGTCTCCTCATCACTCACCAGACGTCCTCTCCACTCCCCATAACACAAATTTCAAAACCATTCAGCCATTGGAGAAGCTTGGTGATCCAAAGCCGGTTGCGCCCCGATCTCGCGTCTACAACGTCGGTACCTCACAGATCTACCTCTTCTACAAACCAGGCATGTGATATCAACTCTTTTTCTCACAATTTAAACTTTATTAATTTGTTTTTAAGAAATTATGGTGTGGATTGTATGCATTATGTGTATATCTAAACCCCATGAATTGAGATCATGCATATGCCTCACGGTTTTCATCATGTTTTACTTCCTTCTCTTGAGGCTTCGGTCAGGATGTTTTCCAGGAGGGATGGCTCAGTTCTACAGGTTCCTAGGGGGCTCATGGTGGTCCAAGTCAAGGTAGGATGGTGGCTAAGTGGTCGAGTGAACCAGGTAGAGCCGTGGAGATCGAAGGTGGCGCATCGCGCTGCATGGCTGGTGCGTCCCCTTCCTTCGACCAGTTCTCCCTGTTTAGTCCACGGTTTGAGCCAAGGTCAGTCAGGTTAGGACCGGCTGAACCTGGGGTGGTCCAGCCGGTGGGGCTCCGGCCAGTGGTGGCCAGAGCAGGGAGAACGAACGTGAAAACCAGAGGCTGGTCGCGGCGGCGCACACATGGGTGGGTGTGTTCGGTTTAGGTTTCTTTTTGGTGCATTGGTTCGGTCTAAGTGAACCGATTTTGGCTGGTTCGATTGGACCAGATCATTTCTTCGAGTCTCGAGTCAAATGTTTTAAACTCGGTCCAAGTTATTTTAATTAGGGATCTGTTATTTTAATTTTTAAGTCAAAGGTCCAATTTAAAGAAAATAGCCAGATGCTAGGAATTTAGTCAAACTTTTAAAGTTATGTTTATTTTTAAGTTTTAAGTCAAATTTAGGGCCTTTGTAATTTTAATTGAGTCAAAATCGACTTTTAGGATTTTAATTTGGTCCAAACCGGTCTTTTGGTCAAAATCGGTTTTTGGGGTCAAAATTGATTTAAATTGATTTTTAAAAGCCAAAATAGATTTTTAATAAGTCCAAATTGATTTTAAGAAGTCAAAAATTGATTTAATAGCCACAATTAGTCTTGATTTTAAGGAATCAAAAAATTTAGGAAATTAGGCAAAAATAGTAAAAAGAGGTGAACATTCGTTTCATCGGTTAAGTTAAGAGCGGTGTGTGGTGTAGAATTAGTAGGCCAGGCTCCTGAACCAATCCTTGACCAAAGTAGAAAAATATAGAAGCCCGTGAATGTATATTTAATCATATATGTAGTATGTTATGTACGTAAATGTTTTAAAGGAAAAGATTAAATATATATTATCGGGCTATGCTTTTAAATTGCATGATTTTAAGAAATGCACGCAATTTGTTCCCCCTAAGCTTGTTAAGGGTATAGGACCAAAAAGATCCATATGTAAAAGCTCTAAGCTTCGGGAAGAGCGAAGACCATTTTTATTTTTAAAAGTAGAGCGAATTTGTTTTTCCAGCTGACATGCTGCACAGATCTTGTCTTTTGAAAAATTTATTTTGGGCATACCAGAAGCCAATTCAAACTTACTCAATTTGGCAAGTGTTTTGAAGTTTAAATGATTCATTCTTTAGTGCCACGGCCAGCTCTTGGAAGAGTCAACTGCTAGGCAAATCTGTTCTGATCTCATCTGATCTGACCAATTGACAATATAGGTATTCCCCGATCTGTTTCCTACCAATACTGTCAGACCATCAGAGTTCTGAACTGTGCACGTGTGCTTTTGAAAGTTAACTGTGTAACCATTGTCACACAGTTGACTTATACTAATCAGATTATAGCACAAGTTTTCAACAACTAAGATAGCATTAATGGAAATGTTACCATTGGTAAGCTTACCCTTACCCATAGTGTTACCGTGTGAGTTATCACCAAAAATAATTTTGGCTCCTTTGTGTTGCATCACATCTGACAACAGCTTTGGATTTCCCGTCATGTGCCTCGCACATCCGCTGTCCATATACCAAATGCTAGAATCTTCTGCAGCTTTTTACCTGTTGTCCTGCAATCATGAAAATAAACTTTTGATACCCAATTTTACTTGGGTCCAGATTGGATTACGCCTTTCGGGACTCATACTTGAATTACTTTCACAGTTTTCCCAGTATGGACATCCACAAGGGTTCGTGCAGAAACATTACGTGATTTTTTGAGCTTTGGTTTAGCACTTTGACCATTCAGATCTCGTTTGGGCTGAACCTTTATCCATACAGATTTGGCCTTCGTCGAACCACGCCTTTGCTGGTTAGGAACAGACGGCTTAGATCCAGCTTTCGCTTTATCTTTCTCAAGTCTGTTCTTTAGCCAAATAGGCTTGCAGTTCTCAGGCTTGGTATAACCAATACCTTGTTTACCTTTATGATTCAGCTTTGGTGAGATCTGTTCATATTACTTTACCGACTCACATGCATCAGGTATCACAATGGCTTTGACAAAATTCATCTTTTTGAACTTGTCATAGGCCAGATCTGACTGAGTACTGGTTTCCCCAGAGCTGCTTTCACCAACACTGAAACCTAATCCAGATTTGTCATTCAAAGTCTTTTGGGTCTCGTGCAGATTTCCCAAGGAAAGAGAAGACTTGGTCCAGGGGCTCATCACTTGACTTA
Source organism: Dorcoceras hygrometricum (assembly GCA_001598015.1). Lineage (NCBI taxonomy): Eukaryota > Viridiplantae > Streptophyta > Magnoliopsida > Lamiales > Gesneriaceae > Dorcoceras > Dorcoceras hygrometricum. The sequence continues at coordinate 169,131 of KQ992797.1, forward strand.
ATCGCTCATTCTCAGATGAGAGCTCACAGGACTTGGTTCTCAAAAGATCATTTTCGATCTTCAGCTTACTCAACTCTGTTTGTAAACTGTCGGTATCCTCAACCTGAACGGTTCTTGAGTCAACTGAACTATTTTTCAAACATCAGTTTTCAGCTTTAATCTCCTTGAATGTTTGAGACAGCTTATGGTACTCATGGACCATTTCATTTAGTGCATTGATAAGGTCCTCACGTGTAAATTCAGTATTGGAGAAATCAAATACCTCATCATTCGTAGATTGGTTGGCCATCAAGTAGTGGAAATCTTCTTGCTCGCTTTCGCTAGAAGAACTGCTTGAGGTGTTCTCCGATCTGAATCTGCCCAGTTCTTGTTGCTCTCTTCTGCAACAAGTACTTTACGATCATTCTTCCTGTAATGCCCGAGATTTTTATGTAGTGATTAAGTAAATTTGAAATTTCCAGATGTTAGATTTTGATGAAGTCTGGTTGAGGATTCTCGGATTTCTTCTGGAAATGTTATGTTTTGAATTGAATTTCTTCCAGGTGAAATCTGATTGAGAGTCGAAGTTGAATTAATGAATTTTGGGAGGAATCTATTTTTCCAAGTGTTTAGAAGAGAAACGCTGCCGTTTGGGTGAAGTCTGGTGCGTTGCGTAAGTTATCGCGACCAGGTAATGAAACGTGGTCGTTTTGGAGAAAGCTGGTAGAATCTTACCAATCGTTGATAATATAAGTGCAATAGGTTGTCGTATTACGAAGACCAGTAGAAGCGCTATTGTAGCGAAATCCAGACGTCAACGCCAGTCAACTTTACTGTAGCTTGCAGCTGATTTTGCGAGAGAGTTAGCGACTGGATTTGATGATGTCAGTTATGCGACGTCGTTTGAATTAATTAGAACGCAGCGTTTTGAGGCAGCGACTGGTTGTCCAGCTTTTGGGTTTGAAACCAGTCGATGGTTTGTGTATCTACTGGTTTGACCAGTCATGGGAGCAACGCGACGTCGTTTTGACTTATGAAACAGGAACCGTAATACGACACCGTTCAAATTAGTAGCGGGACCAGTCGATGAAGTATTTTAGTATGACCATTTGATGAGTTCTTTCAGTAGAGATTGGAATCAGCCGTTGGTATGTTGCGACATCGTTTGGGTTAGTTGGTACGGCGTCGTTTTGATATTGAAATACAGCGACTGGTTGTTATTTGGTTATGACGTCTGGTTGTAAAATATGGTTACGTTGCGACTGGATATCATTGCAACTGAGTGTAGCTACCGCTTCCAGTCGTGAGAATTATTAGTACCAGTCGCAAGAATTACTCAGTAACGCTTAATTAGTGAGAAGAACAGTTGATATATTATAAGCGATGATCGAAGAAGCTGGGTTTCGAAGCGGTGGGATTATCCTATAATGATAGATAAATACTCAGCATGACACGTGGAATTTGTATTGAACACATTGGAAATGCTGCAGATAACAGAGATATTCTCCTATAAATAAGATTGAATTCGAAATCCTTGTAACTTTTGCTACAGACTTCAGGATTTGACTCTGTGAGTTACTGGGAACAAGTGCAAGAAAGCTGAAGCAATATTGGAAGAATTGAACAGAGATTAACGAAGGTATAATTTGACAGTTAGAGTCAGGGATTGGAGTACTCAAGAATGATATTTCTTGAGTTATCCCGATGAAATCACATACTCTGTAGTTACTATTCTTGATTTAGAACTTGAGTTATGTGTGTCGATCCATCACAGGTAGTGGATCTTTTATGTTTGCATGATATTGCATAACATGAAGAGAATATGAATTGATTCTAGTCTTGCTAGAATCTGGTTTTTTAATTGTGGATCAAACTTGTATGAATGAATTTAGGTTGTATTAATCTTGTACAGTAAGTATTACGTACAAATAAATAGCTTTTGGGATACAAGTTGAAATCTTTAGTCTTCTGCTGTTATTTAAAAAAAAAAATTTTTTGTTAAGAACCAGATTTCATGTAATAAATTCGTTTGGATTAACTAATCGCCCAATTAGATGAGATTAGACTAATTGTGGGAAGAGAGTCTCACACTTCCGGTTGGGCTTCTTCTCAAATCTGGTCCTCCTTATCTCTGTGGACCTTCTATCATCCTTCTTGGATCTGTCATCATTATTCTTGTCATCCCTCTTGGGCCTGTTGCAATCTGCTGCAAAAGTGGCCTGGTCGACCACAGTTATAACAATTTGAGTCAGTAGTAATATTTTCATATTTGTGTGCATTGTTATATGAAAAAGAAGGGTTTTGAGTTCTTCTCATGAATTTCCCGAACTTCTTGACGAAGAGGGACATGACGTCGTTGCTCAATCGTTCGGCAGACTTGCTAGTGCTTGGAGAGCACTATTCTGAAGTAGTTGCAGCTAGAGCCTTTGTAGGTTGTGTTGTCGATGGTCCAGCCTCAGATCTGGTCTCCAGCTCAAACTCTTAGGCTTTCAAATTAGCAAACAGATCATGCAGCTCAAGATTATTCAGATCTTTGGACTCCCTCATCGCCATCGTCTTGACGTCCCATTCTCTCGGCAGCGCTCTCATCACCTTGAGAGCTACTTCTCTGTTGCTGTATTCTTTCCCAAGACTGGTAAGTTCTATCACCACAGAACTGAATCTCTCATCAAACTCTGCCATGGTCTCGCCTTCTCGCATCTTAATGGACTCATACTTCTGTTGTGCAACAGTTAGCTTGTTCTCCTTAGTCTCATCATTTCCTTCGCAAATCTGTGTCAGCTTCTCCCAAATCTCCTTGGCCGTAGTGCAGATCTTGATTTTTCTGAACATATTCTTATCCAGCATCTTATAAATAATATCCTTCGCCACGTTATCCAGATTGGCCTTTTTCTTGTCCTCAGGTGTATACTCCATTCTTGTCTTTTCTATCCACTGAGGAGCACCAGCTGTGATGGCCATTGCCGTATTAGCCTTCATTATCTTCATGGGTCCATCTGTAATGACGTACCACATGTCATCGTCTTGCGCGGCTAATGGGCTTGCATCCTGATCTACCAGTCGTCATAATCCTCCTTAGAAAACATAGGAATTTTGTTGTGAGAAGTAGACATATTTAATATATAAGCGCAAAGATCAGACTGTTCAAGAAATGAGAGTGCAGGCTCTGATACCAATTGATAGGATCAATGTCAGGCCCCGTGCTAATCAACAAAGATTACCGCACAATTAAGCACATAATCACGGAAGCGTAAAAACAGGGCTTAAAAATTTTCGAAATATTTTGGGCCTGGACTCAAATCATCATTTAAAATATTCGTAATCAAAGTACAAGTTAAATCAAACTCATACAAAAACAGGTAACATCTACATAAAAACACAGGGCATTCCCTGGTTCAATACACAATACAATATATAACTGGGACTCAAGGGAATGGGGATCGACCAGCTTGCACTCCACTCGGTCCAGCTTGGTTACCTGGAGATCCTGCAAATGGGTAATACAGACCCAAACAACACAAAAGCAGGAAAAGAAATACGAGGTCAAGCCTCAGTACGAAGAGCCATCTAAAAACAGCAAGTCATGCAACATGCTATAAATCAAGTTATGAAATGCATGAGGCTGTCAAGGAATCAGATATCTAGACCAGTAAATCAACTGGCAAAAAATCATCTCAAGCGAGCCTCTATACCACGCACAGCAAATCAGCCGGTGGAAACCATTGGTCCGTGATATTCCGGCCCGTCAGCCATCACAGCTCGGTGGTATTCTGATACGACAACTCAGTCAATCACCACTTCGATGATAGCGTTGGACCTTTCAGGCACGACACATCTGTCTGCCCTAGTCACAACGTGGCTCTAAATCAGGTCATCAATCAATCAGGGGGCTCAATATGTATGCATGTATGCCAAGAAATTCATATCTGATTTCTACATGCACAATTTACGCAAAACAGAATATACAATCAATCAATTCATCAAGTCTGCTTCACATAAACACACAACAGCAATCAAACAGATTTCATAACATGAAATATAGCCATGATCATGCTCAAAGCTGTTAAGAGCTGCTCCAATTC